>VXBH01009101.1:371419-390833 GCA_013400035.1 Rynchops niger
AAAAAAAAAAACAAACAACAAACAAACAAACATATCCTGGTGTTAACTTTTAGATCACTTCTCACAATAGGTGTAATTAGAATACCTAGTAAACCTACAAAAAATCGGTACTGAAAGAATATATATTGGATCTTCTGGTAAACGTGAATCTTTTACCTTTAAATACAGACACAGAGATCAGACAGAATCTCCTTATTTAGCATAGCTCTCATAAGTTGTTTCAACTACTCCCTCTGTTCCTAATGTAGGAACATTCAGTGAATGCAACTGGAATATAAGAAGGTATTTCCTAGTGCTATTATCATCTCCCATCAGACAGATTTAAGATGAAGGCATATGCCTTACATTTGTTGATATTGGTATTCAAAAGATACAACTGTACTATACAGACTGTCAACAAATATTTGCTCTTCTAAATCACTCAGAGTAAGATACCCATACACAGGTATTCTGATCAGCTCTTCAATTTTATTGAACTGAATCATTAGCCTTTTATTGCTTTGGAAAGGCTGCAAATATCAGCAGCATTAATCACCACAGACTCTGTTCTGAGCACACTCATTTCCCATTAAATGGGAGCAGACACCGTTCAATACTTCAGAAGACCAGCGATCACTGGGGACTGGTTAGGTAAACAGTTATGGGACTGGAAGGCTTGTCTGTTAACCGATTCACCATATGCTGTTTATTTCTGTCAACTCAATGGACATGGGGGGTTTCCTTTAAAAAGTCCTACTCTAAGGTGAACTTCCCTTTTCAGTATCACCTGTTAATATTTTAGTGTACAAGAGAAAGAATACACAAGCCACATCTTTTCCCCTTCACGAATACCTTGCAAAAAACAGTAAATACTTTTCAAACTTGATTATAAAACCAGATCCATACACTTAACAGGAAATTAACATGGCAGTAAATTAGAGGCTTCCTATCTTCTTCGGAACATAATTTCAGATAAAGACAGCACCCAGGGAGAAAAACAAACACCAACAAAACAAAACACCACCACCAAGCAACCACCAACACTGCCACCCCCCAAAAAAAACAAAACAAAACAAAAAACAACAAAAACCCCAAACCCACAAAAATCATCCTGTATTCGCAATGGAATCTACTGCACTCATTGTTTTAAAAGCAAAATTCGTAGTAACGTTAACATAACTGAATAAAGAATTTAAACTAAAACCAGATGTTCCTACTGGCATCTCTAAAACAATGGAATTTTTCAAGGTTTTGTGATTCAAATAACATTAATATGTAACACAATTCTGCTCTGTATCAGTTTATCTCAGAGTTTTTAAAATATAAGCCTAGAAAAATACAGTGAAGTCCTCTTATATTTCACTATAGACTTCAGAATCATAACCTGCATTGTAAGAACAACATTAAGATTATTCATAAAACTTGTTTTTCTAGTAGAATCTGTGAAAGATCAAATAATACAAACACATAGTGTTCCCCTTCCAGGTTAACAAGGTATTTCTCCTTTCCAAATACCTTAAATTTTGGGGAACAACTAGAGTGATGTAATTTAACCATAAACATATGCACTTCCATTAGAAAAGTTATGTTTTTAAAATGGTAAAAAAAAAAATCCTATTACAGCATATTTGGACACTGAAGTTCCATATACAAAAGCTGAGTACAAACTTCAGTGTACTGAAAAAAAATCCCACAGTCTTAAACTGTCGTAGCTCCTTTTCTTATTCTTTCCAAAACATATACAAAGCCCAAACTCAAAACAGCTCATTTTCATACTGTTTCTGTAATCCAGCACAGCAATTACATCAGTATTAAAAAGACAATGGGCTCCATAAATATATTCCACACCACTGCTGAAGGTCAATACTGAAAGCAAGCAAATCTGTAGTGTAATCAGCGTGAGTATTTCTGAAGCAAGACAGATAGTACTCAAGTTCAGGACAGAAGTAAACATGGAAGGACAGGGCCACATCTGGCAATACTGACACCCAACTGCATACATTTCTTTCTGAAGAGCCAGTTTCTTTTTGAGAGCGAATCAAGCAGCCAAGGTAGAAATTAAAAGGTACTTCAGCAGGAGCCTACCTTCTACAGTTATTTCCTTCCTGACTGAACTAATAAAAATACACTGAAATGTAGTGGAGATCAGAAAGGTATAGATAAACAAGCATCAGATCTAGGTACTTTATCTGTGACTGAAACAGAAGCGTCTTAAGACACTTATTCCCTCTCATAATTTCTCAGGATCAGTTTTTAATCATCATCTAATCTAATTTCATTTCCTGTCCATCTACTACTTCCCTTTTAATTCCTTCTTCAAGCCTCTTTTGCACAATTTACCCTATTGAGACAACATCACTGTTTACGCAACAGGCAGATACTGAGTACCTTCTCTCTGCACTAATCAAGGAACACTGGGAAACATTTTAAGGACTATGTTAATTCTATACTCTATGGAAAGCAGCTTGTTCCACTGATGATAGCACAGTAAAAAATTAGTAGGTTTCTTTCCTAAAGACTTTTCAGTATTACCAAATCAGAAATAACAAAGAGCAAAACAGTAAAAAAGCGCTCATTAAATACTGGATATGTAGTTCAGAATTCAATTGCAGATCAGCAGAGTAGCTCAAAACGAATCACAGGAACTCCCTTTCAAAATCCAGTTTTAACTGAAGAACCCTACAAAACTAACACTCCTTACTACACACCAACTTGCAAGTAGAAGAAAGTGGCACAGTCTTTTTCTCACCTAATGACGTGGAACCTCTCCTGTATACTACATCATTGCCACATCACACACTTTATATCCTATATGGAAAATCCAACTATTTGTAATTTCATTCTTCAACACGAACTGCTACTCGTGTCTTTACTAAGTATTCATTTCATTAAGTGCATAGCAAATTATTAAACAGTAAGTGATAAATCTCAGTAAATAATCAATGTTCTAGGAACTGACACAAAATGCTAAATAAATTCTGAGAAACAGCCTCAAATACTGAATAAAACATGAAATAATGACAAAACCATAAAACTGTTTCTTTTACACTCAATAAAACTGTTATGTTTTTTTCTTATTACATTGACTATAAAACTGAAACCATCTAATTGCACATGGGAGTTCCAACTTTGTTTTTAACATTATGAGCTTGATTAAAAACCCACTGAAAAATCAGTGTTTCAGATCTGGGGAGCCTTAATGCTTTACATCCTAGCAAAAACATTTTCAAATCAGTGATTAAAGAATGCCAATTTGTAATCAAAAACACATCAGCATTTTGTGGTAGAAAAAAAAAAAAAAGCAAGAGAAGTGCCTTTTCCCTAAGCATCTTTTTTTATTTCATAATTCATTACATATAATGTGTAAAACCATGCCTATCTTTTAGAAAGAAAAATAAACAAAAACAAAATAAAATTTAATTAGTCATTTTCTTATCTGTGACAGTACCTGAATCTGATGCATCTTGAGCATATAATGGGAGATTATAGACACTCCCCAGCCACGCGTTTTTTCTGAATAGAATGACTTGTGAAGTAAGCAAGAAAACCTCAATAAAAGATTGCCAGAGACAACTACATATCATTCCCACAAAGAAGGAGAATACTGTCATAAATATTTTTTATTTGTAACTATTGCCCCCATGAGTCTCAGATAAATACTAAATATTTAAAATATTAAAAAGATCATTTATCAAAACATATTTGACTAAATTCTTCTGTATCACATATGATATCACAAAGAATTTATTTCCCAGATGCTTTAAAATGCTTGATAAGAATAAGCAAAAACATTACACTTTTACAAGAACAGAATGAGCAATTCACATTAAAAAAATCACAAGTTCTATTGTGACAGCAAAATTTGTCTTCATATCATAAAAAAGCATAGGCAAAATAATTAACTGATAAATTATAATACATCAAATAGTGTTTTGTACCAAGACTAAGTATCTCCACTCTCCAGCTTCAAAGTAAATGAATAAACTGAATCAAAGGTAGCAAAACCAAATCAACTAACAGTCAAGAATGTATTTTTATCTTAACAGGTCAGCAGTATCCTGAAACATTACTTCAGAATGCTAGACTTCTTCTATTTCCTTGCTCTCAGGCACCTCCACTCCTCTGCAAACTCAAAATAACCTTGTACAGTCTAGAAAGATTTAGACAGGGAGAGAAAAACAGAAGAGAAAGAATACTGCTTAAAATTTGATCTTCCTATTTGAAGGAGTCATCCAGAGAACTAGATTTTAGCCCAAGTCATTTAAGTGACCCTGATGATAATGACATGAAACACGGGTTAATTCTTGGCATTTCTTAAATTTCAAAAAGAAAGCCTATAGTGTAATAAAATTTATTTTCAGCTCTGAAAGTTAAATTTGACTTGGTTTTATTGTAATTGTTAAAAATTCAGTTTTCAAATTTGGTTCTATATATGCAGGGACCAGCTCACATGAGATGTGCCCAGAATTAATACACATTTCGCATTAGTCCATTAGGCTGGAAATACTCATTTGATATCAACTTATTACAATTAAAAATGCACTCCTGACAGTAAAATTAAAGTTTTGGGTTTGGTTTTTTTTTTTGTTACATACAAACTATACAAAATCTGTATGCCTCTCAAGAATACATAGTAGCATAAACCCATAATAAATACCTGAATCTCTAGCATTCCACAAAACACTCATTCACACAACAATCGTATCCAGTATCGTCCAGTTCATAGAGGCAATCACTAGTAATGAGAGAGCAATTTAAAAATTTAACACTCTCTAATCTGCTCTGGTTCTCAGCATCGCATCTTTGTGGTCATCACTATCTTTAGTTTCATTCATTCTACTCGCCTTTTAAAATCATGCTGAGATACAATATACTAATATCTTAATAATCGTACTTTTAACTAAGCCTATATGGAGCATTTTGATTGATATGGAACTTTGTCGATCATTAATATTGTAAAGATCTCACATTAAGGATTACAAACTCAAGAATAAACTAAAATGTTGACCAAAAAGTTTTCCACCATGCTGCCAAATAGTTTTCCGCATTTCAACAAACAACTGGAGAGATTACACAATACACTTATTACCACATCTGCATAGTCATCTCTTATTTCTGAATTTGCATACCTAAGAAACAACTCTATTCATTTTTACACCTGTAATGTGTAAACTAATAACAGCTTTTCTTTTTTTTTCAAATAAAACCGATGTAATAGGTAGAGAACTCAAAGGAAACAAGTAGATTGCCAGTAATTACAGCAGAACACTGAACAGCAATAAAACTAGGAAACAACGTCAATAAATGCACAAGCAGTACGTAAGTACTAAGGTGAAATCAGGCATATAAAATCATGGAGAAAATACAAAATAAAGGTGTTTTTCTCCAGATTTAACTTAGGATTCCTGGTATTACTGTAGGGTAACAGCATACCAAATGTAATTCAAATAAACTACTAGCAGCTGAAACAGTAAGCCGATTCCAGCCAGATTAATGTAACTGGATGAACTGTACTACCTTCTGTGTCAAATACAGCTTTACTGGAAATCATCACAGAATGGTTCAGGTTGGAAAAGACCTTAAAGATCATCTAGTACCAACCCCTCCACCATGGGCAGGGACATCAACCACCAGACCAGGTTGCTCGAAGCCCCCTCCAGAGATGGGGCATCCACAGCTTCTCTGGGCAACCCTCACAGTAAAGAATTTCTTCCTAATATCTGATGTAAATCTCCCCTCTTTCAGTTTAAAACCATCACCCCTTGTTCTATCGCTCCACTCCCTGATAGAGTCCCTCCCCATCTTTCCTGTAGTCCCCCTTTAGGTACTGGAAGGCTGCTATAATAAGGTCTCTCTGGACCCTTCTCTTCTCCAGGCTAAACAGCCCCAACTCTCTCAGCCTGTCCTCAGAGGAGAGGTGCTCCAGCCCTCTCGTCATCTTTGTGGCCCTCTGCTAGACTTGCTCCAACAGGTCCACGTCTCTCTTGTGCTGAGGGCTCCAGAGCTGGATGCAGTACTCCACATGGGGTCTCACCAGAGGAGAGTGGAGGGGGAGAATCACTTCCCTCAACCTGCTGGCCACACATTTATTGATGCAGCCCAGGATATGGTTAGCTTTCAATGTCTTTTCATATATTGTCCTTGAGGTTTAAAGCCAAAAGATAAACTCATAAACAGCACTATATAAAACATATCTGTTATTGTTTCCACTCAAAAAAGTTAAAGCAATGATGGCTACTGAAAAGTGTTCTTCATATGGCAATACTTATTATGAAAGACTGCTGAAATATTAACATGAAAGCCCTCCATAACACCTCTTTAAGATGTTGGAGATGTTTTATATCATGTAAGAGAGATGATAAACCGCAGCTCATACAAATCCCAGAAGAAAACTGCACACATCAGAAAGCATGGTGTACCCCAAAAGAAGACCTTCTTACAGATAACTTGCCATGCTAACTCTTTATTCTTCTACTTTCCTTATAAAATAGAAGTTAATACTAAGAAGACAACAGAAACTAATGCTGTTGAAGCAACTGAATTAATTCTAACTCTAAAGAGATAAAATATTATGAATAAAAATAACATAAGAAGATAGTCTAAACAAACTAAAAGTGGAGCAAGTAAATTGTTAGGAAGTTCTAGCAAATGAAGATAAAAAGAAAATGTTTTCAGGAAAAAGGAAAGCAGAATCCCACTGAAAAAAAATGGCTTAATGTTATGGTGCCATTTCCTGGTATAAACTTACTATTGCATTAGTTTGTTTAGTGGCAGAGAATATTGACAAATAAAGGATCCAAATTCAAGCAAAGCCTCAAACCCTTTACTTATAACAGGAATATACAGATTTTTATGTAGATCTTTCAAGTGCCTTCATCAGCCCTCTATAAAATATAGTAACATCTCAAAAAAAAAAATAAAAAAAAATTCTTGCAATGAGGTTAATCTGCATACTGTACAACTCTGAGATAATTGAAATCAACTGAACTAGATTAAAAATTTGCAAAGTGCTCTTGAAGAAATGCTTTAAAACTCACCACCTTACTTAAAGAACAAAAACCCCTTTCCATCATATGAAACACTGTTTTATGCTGGTTCTTTTAGAATGGGTGAAGCCTGTGAGTGTTCTGTCTTTCCTTTCTAGTTCATCATCGCGACCAGTAACAAGACAAAAATTTACAGTATGCATCACTCACTCCTCAATGTTTAATGAACAAAATACATAACCGGAACTGATGAGAAAGTATTCCACAACAGACATATGGTGAAATTAATTACTGAAAGTCACCTATAAATCCACTGAAATTATTAACAAGTTCAAAGGTACATTGTATTGTGTAACAGGAATTAACAACCTAAGAAAGGATAGGAAGAAATGACATTATGAAAAGTTATACTGCCTTCCTAACAGAGTAACTGGTACCAGTCCTAAAAGCATCACAGGCAACACACAAACAACTGTCGAAGTAACTTAGAGATATAGGAGCATGATTCTCTTCCCACAAATGAACAGATGTCAGCAGAAAATTAAGTCTTTTTTCCAACGATCTAATGAAAGAAACCAGTCATGAAAGCCACAAGCTTCAGGTTTGACTTACAATCTGATTACGTCTGCATGACAGAAGTTTGAAATGCTAAGTACGAAGTACTACAAATAGTCCATCAAGAACATAAGAAATATCTAGATAGAAGGTCTTTCTTAGAAATTCACTCTTCTCAGTTTCTTAGCATCCAGCATAGATAAACTAACAGCAGTACTCCCACCTAAGGTCTGTATAAAGATGAAACAACAGCTCTCCTTTCAGAATTAAAACTGAAGGTTGAAATGTGTGTTTGAAGCACTGACATTCCATTGTATCTCACTATTGAAAAAAGTATGAATGTTGATTATTAGGTACTACCACCTTCAGTTGATTACATAGTTTCCCAAAAAATGGCAAGGTATTTTATACCAATGATGTCGAGATGTATTCATTACACAGTCCGCAATTACACCCTTGCAATATAAACCAGACAGAACATGGAAAAATGTTTTATCTAAGAATCACTAAGCATAAATACCACTGACATCTCATCTTTAAGACTTTATTTTAAAATGACTTCAGCTCAACTATTGAAGTTTCAGTGAAACTAAATGACATGCCCTCTAAATCAAAGTAATTGAAAGTCACTGGGTGCTAAGCCACCCACGCACAAAGAGCAGCTGGCACACACTCACAGCCTGCCATTGCTTTTGTGTGCACCTACTAAAGTTTTAACACACAGAGACAGTTCCTCGTTTTACAAGACTCCAGTTCCAATCCACTGATTGAATGTTTCTTCTGGTAAAAAATCCTTAATATACATAACTACTCCTACCTCGCTATTTCCCTCTCAGGAATGCAGAAGATAAAGCTGAAACTCAGGGAAATCACGCTTGTACCTCTCAAGTACTATGCTAGTGCCCAAGGACCTGCAACATTGTTCCTAGAAAGAGATAATCATTACACTCCCTAGCTCAGTACCACAGTAAAAATGTTTCTTAAAAAGCCATTTTAGAAAGAAGTTGCCCTTGTTATTAGAGAAACATCAGTCAGGAAAACGCTACTTGTTATTAACAGAGCCTCAAACTCAGGGAGATAGGTAAAGAATCTAGATTACGCATATGCAATACTTCAGCAGGAATAAGAACACCACAAGGAACACAAAAGGCCTCACAGATTTTACAAAACAAAGCAGCTATCACGCTAAACCAAACAAATAACCCACAACCCCTATTTCCTTATTCTCAACCTAAAGACTTAATCAGCCTACCACACCTCTTGCTATGGGAGTAAATATTTGAGTATCATGCCAAAGAGTCAGGATACTTCACAAAATTGCTTGGTTTGCCTCACAAGGGGACATTTCTATCTAAGTTTCACAGAACCGTACAGTCTACATTCCCCCCGCACTACTTACAAAATAGAAAAATCCCAGGCATTTGGATTTTCCTGATAAGTTACTATTCATTTTCAAGAAACTAATTTTTCCTCCTTTAAACATGCCATCTTCTTAGATATGAGACCTAACCAGATATTCCAGTCTGTTTTTCTCCATTTCATTACAACATGCTAAAGAACCTTTCAACACAAGTTCATCCTTTTCTTCCCTTCTCCAAACAAATTTGCAAAACCTTCGTGACCGTATTGCACAGATCTCAACTGTCATCACCCACTGCTTAGCAAATTTCCCAGGTAATAAAAAATATAGTTATTAAGATAAAACTTTTAACTATTAATTCTAAATCACTTGAAAGTAAAATTTTCACCATTCATAAATCCAAGTACTAACCTACATCCTTGATCTACTAAATCTCAGTTTACATCAGTCAAAGCTCATAAACCTGAAAGAAATCCCATTAATTTAAATAATTAAAGAAAATAACACAACTTAAGTAATTTTTGATGATTTAAATAATGCAGCACAGCAACTACAATCTACAGGTACAGCCAGGAAGCTTAGATGCAAAGTGGTAACTCAGGATACACCACACATTTTAGCACAGAAACAGACTGGAGGGGCCAGGCCAGGCAAAAAATAGAAGACTGTCCTGTAAGATTACCTTGAAGAAGGCATTAGTACTGCAATATCGCTTGAGTACCTGCAGACTTAATCAGCTTTCCAATTACCTCCCTCTCAAAAATATCTGCTCTGAAAAGTTCCTGGTACACAATACTTACTCTCAAGCACGTTAATGGGTTTCACTGATGCTGCGAGACCGTTGCTCATAAAATGAACAAATATTGGTAAAATTAAATATATAGACGAGTATCTGCACTATTAGGATCTAAATAAAAGTAGATCTAAGGGTTGTGAACCCATACTGGAATCTTCAGACCAAAACTGTTTATCAGTGCTCATTAATGGACCTTCATATGGTTTTCCATTTACTAATCACGAATTTGAACTTATTTTCAGAAAAAAACTAAGATAAACCACATTTCATTAAAATGCATTAAAATGTGCATCATGTCTTATCAATCACTGCACTTTACTGCTTTGTCCCTTTTATAAACTACGGTCTTAATCTTTAACTTTTCTTTCACCTGAGCATTTGACTTCTTTCCTGACAAGTTCTATCCTAAGAATTGTTAACAATTTCTACATTTTATTTTTTTTAAATCAGGTTCTTTATAACCATTCAAATAGCTGCTCTCATTCCATTCTCTATCCACCTGTCTCAATTACAGCAACATCATTTTCTCTGGTATTGAGATTATTATTTCTCCCGCATATGTTTCTTGAGTGTTACCTCTCCTTGTCTCTTCACATCAATCAAACATTAGCTTCTTAACCTCACTTTCAAGGGCATTGCTGGCCAATTACAGCTCTATTACCTCATTATACCACAGCAATACTGTTTGTTTTTCATGAGACTCCAACACTCCCTTGTACATTTCAACAAGTATTTCCTGCATTTTCGTAGGCTGCTTATGTGCTAAGCCCCTGCAAACACGACAAAGGTCCACCCCACTGCTACCCTTTGCTTGCAAGGCTTACCAAAAGAAACAGTTAAGATGCTGCAGTTGAGATCATGGCACATCGCGCTGAACAATATTTGATTTTGCATAACTCTGTCATTTAGCATGATCAGTAAATGACCCATCTTCTGCTGGAATTGAAAGTTAGCTGAACTGGGGATGGTCTTTATACTCTGTGTTTGTGTAGAACACAGCACAACACAAGTTCACTATGTGACTAATGGTTCTAGGCACTAAATAAATACAAACATAAAATACATTCCAACTATTGATTACAGATGTCAAATCCCCTAAATATTCCCCTAATTGTGATTGACTTCATATAAAGAGGGGAAAATGCAGGAAAATTAGACATCATAACAGATATCTAAAACAGGAACAATTTACCCAATTATTATGGGGGGAGGGGGAAGGAGATAGTAGTGTTGGGCATTAGAAACATTACAATTTCCTCTACCAAAATATTCCTCTGCTGCAGAAAAAGCCAACTGTACTGTAGCAGAGATATTGTCTTGGGTTCATACATATCAATTATTTTTCCACTCACAGCAGAAAATTTTTCCTACTCACAGGTGACCCTATGTGACCTAGAGCAAACGCTTATTTGAAAATATTATTAGAAAAGTAAAATGCTATTTACCTTCTTTGAAATAAATTAAGTATCTGGGGGGAAAAAACAATGTGTACAAGAAGCATACCCCACATTCAATGAAAATGCCTTCAATTACTCTGCCAACCAGAATTTACAAAGTGAGGTTTGCACATCCACTCGAGTTGGGCACCCACTCAGGAATGAGAAAGAATCCAGCAATCAAATGCTGCCTTTCCAAAGGATTTACAAAGCAGATAAAGATCCAAAAGGCACACCCATCCTCACTCATATCTGCTTCCCCCAAGTATGACAAAAGCGATACTGCCTCTCAACTCTCCAGTGCAATTGCTGTCATATTTCCGAAGTTCTTCAGTACTTAAATAACACTCCAAACTCAAATCAAGTGGATGTCATTTCATTGCACAATGCTGGAAAAATATTGTTTACTTAATATGGAACTACACAAAAGCATGTTGGACTATTTCTTGGGTACCAGCTGATAAGAAGCAATTTACATGGTACCTGCCTCCTAAAGAAATACTCGCTAAGCATTACATTAATAGATACTATGATAAAATGGTGGAGTTTCTTGCTAGTACACAGGAGATTTTACCCATTCAAGTGAAGAGTTTTGAACAGTTACTTCAAGTAGACAGTCTGATCAAAGAGAATCAGGACAAGTTATTAGAATTCGCTGCTTTTTGTGTTTTGCTTCTAGCGTTTTAAAACACTATATTGCTTTGCACTTACACATTAAAGAATATTGAAATATTGTACAGATGCAGGTATTGTTGCAAAATTAATTTGATTAAAAAAAAAATCAACCAAACAAATTTTATTCCAATTTTACAACCCAACTAAGAGAGAAAAATAAGTTTACTTGCCCAAGACCACAAAAGAGTTCCACAATAAACCCCAAGAAAAATTCAGGTCTTGCAATAAGTGCTTTTTAGGTCACTGTAAGACTGTACTCTTCCTTTGAAAGACGTAAAAAGTAACAAAACTATGTACAAACCACAATGCCAGAAAGCAGTTTTTAGCAGTCTAATGCCCTTGTTATTGTAAATGACAAAGCAGAAGCAGAGTTCTGACTAAAGAAAAAAGTCAAGGAAAAGGTATTAACGACTCTTATGTGTAATGATTTCAAATTTCAATACTAATGAAATTAACAGAAAAATAAGTACACCTGAAATTAAGCCCTTTCTTGTTCTTGTCACCTAGCAAGAAATACAATACTGCTGCCACTCTCCTCTTAGAACAGAACTTGTAGTGGAGAAAAAACAGCAACCCAGACTAATGAAGTTATTGCAGATAATTCCATAAACAAAGTCAGTGTAGAGGGTCAGCATTTTAATGAAAACCAGAAGGTTCCCATTAGTGTAATTCTTTTTTTTTTTTTTTCCCCTTCTCCTCCCATCCAGCTGAAGCATTCACATGCATCTGAAGATGAACCTCTAAACTTTCTGCCAAGAGAGCACTGGGACTGAGGTACGTAAACTCACTAGGGGCAAAATGAAACAAGCTGATTGGAATTGCAGCGTTCACTGAACAATTTGTTCACCAACACAAGGAAAAAGCTGAACATATCTGGACTTTGGGGAATTCTTTTTCTACCAAAAAGAATTCAAGTTGCTGAAAAAGTATGCACATGTGTGCTATGAACCATGAAAATTTAATCTGAAATGTGTTAAAGAGCTTCCCCCTCCATTAAAAAAAAAAAAAAAAAGGCAAACAAACAATCAAAAAAACCCCCAAACTCCCTGCATTACTCAATTACTGGCTTTACCAAGAATGCTAAAAAAAACGCTCTGCAAATGTAAGGACTGAAGTATTTAACTACTGTATTAATAATAGAGGACCTCACCCAATCAATCCAGTATAAGAACTAATTTAAATACACATATGAACTTTTAGACATTTTAGACTTAGTTCAGTATGTCTATAGTGAGAACTCTACACAAGCATTAACACAAACCTTCTGTCTTCCAGTATTTAATTGCAAACTGTTGAAAGCACAAGTCATACCTACTTGGACACCCCTCACCAAGAACAGAAACCTGAACACATTGACAACAGACTTTTCTCTACTCTTGCTCTTCTCCATCCCAAATTCTGATGGGTTTACCTTTCCAAAGGATCATTATTTTGACAGATACACACTCTTGAAAGAAATCCTCTGCTTGGTTGAGATAAAAGAACTTGCAATCTCAACCAACCTCCTGCTATTCTCACTCAGGAAATCAAACTGCAAGCTGCAGCATTTAGATTCTTGGTATAGGCAACTCTCAGATTTTGTAGCATAAATAAGGATACTACATACATTTTTTTAGACACAGAAATATTTTTCCTGTGTTCAGCATTTCCAGATTAGTAAAGTCCTGTGTACGTTTGTACAAGCTTTCTTGAAAAGCATATACATTTCAAAGTACATACACAAGTGGGGCCATAAATAAAAACAGATGCCATTTTAATAGATATTGGGTGATAAAGAGTTTTCAAAACTGAAAAAATAATTTCTAAACAGATACTCAAGGGCACAAACACGTACGCATTCTTGAATTAAATTAAGTTCAACATCAAAACCCAACCGATAAAGTCTCAAGACAATGACTCACCCCTTCCTGGAAAAATCAGTAAAAAGGTCAGATGTTTATGAACAAGACAATTGCTGGAAAGATATGGACAAACATTATTTCTAACTAAAACTCAATACAATTGTTTTCATTCTGAAGCCAGAAGTAACTATACGTTCAATAATCAAGTACTTGATCCTTATATAACTTTCTATTTGGAAATCTCAGAGGTCTTCACAAAAATGAGATAAGCTGCACAATACTCCTTGTGAAAGACTACAACCTCCCAGAGGTTAAGCGTTTTATCCAGCATCTTACCTAGGACAGAGGAAATGTATGGCCATCCCATGCATCTGGAAAACTCTGTAATTTCATACTTCAGCCACAAGACACATTCCTTGCACACATTTGCAGACCAGAACAGCAAGAACACTGAATGAAAAGAGAATCCATACAGAGTACTGCTCGCAATCTTTGGATTAAGTTAAAGGAGAAATGGGGGAAGAAAAAAATCCATGTTTCATCTCACAAACATCTAGGTATTAAATAGAATATTGCCTTTAACATAGTGTATGCTAGCACACTGGCAAAGAAGTTTATGAAAGATTAAGATTCAAAAGCACAGAAAAATTTCTACATGGAATATGATATTTAGGATAACTTTCAATGTTTTTTAACTGTTTAAAAAACAAAACACAGTCATACCAATTGTAGAGAAAGGTTTCTCAGTTTCAAAATGCTTTCAAAAAGCCTTTTATTTAGCTAAAAAGAAATTTTTTTTTTCAAATTCAAATTTTCACTGATCTAGTAAACAAAAACATTATAAATTAGCTACTTTTCAAAGTCAACTTTTCCATATTTACATCATGTGAGTGTTTTCCATAAAATTAAATTTCACAACTTTTAAGATTAGACAACATCACCACACAACTTATCTTCTACAAAAAGAGAATATATGATTTTAAAACAAGAAGGAAGCACTGTCTGAAACAGGCATCAAAAGCCTAAGAACATTTTTAACAGCTTTCGAAAAAACACTAATGCAACTGAAAATTATTTCAAATTTTTGTAAATAAAACTTGGGTTTAGGCATGGAATGAATTTTGTTTAAGGAAAGACTAAAAAGAGCACATCACCAAATGTACTTTGATCTTTCTTTGGTCAAACGTAACTCATTTCTAAAATAGTATTCTACAGTGCCAGTGGTTTCTTAATTATAAAAGATGGTGTGCTTCTGGCCCCAAGGAGCTCTCAACAATAGTATCATCAAATCTTCTATAGCCTTTTTTTTTTTTTTTAATCATAAAATCTTAGTTCAAAAGCCCTCAGCAAAACTTCTGCTTTAAATATTTATCAAGAGGTGAGAAACAGATGGCTAGACTGGTTTTACAGACTGAAAATGTTCTGACATGGTATTCAAATTCTTTTTCTGCCAACTGCTATTAAGGGGTTCACAGAGGTTCGAAAGACAGAACGTGCATCAGAAGTTGAAAAACATCCTTCCTGATTTTTTTAAAGAGACAGCACAAACTCTTTAATTAATTTCCAAGGAAGCCACTTCAGAGTGCCAATCACAGAGAGTTTCACTTGCCTCCACTCATTAAGCCAAGAACTTCATTATCAACCAACCTCCAGTCTCCAAAGCTCAGCGAGCCTTTAGCGTCAAAGCAAATGCACTATATATTCAACTTAACTGAACAAAAACCCAAGAGGACAATAACCAGATACATTTTGTTATGTTAATGTTATTTGTGCACTTTACACCCATCACAAAGAGAACTCCAGATGTACAGAAACATACACACTGAACAGATGCTCACGTTGAGTAGATTCTTTAACATATCAGAATCCATCATTTTTATTTCCAAATACTTCAAGTTACTAAAAATACCCAGTTTTGCTTTCATTCATCTATTCTTGCCTTGGATATTGCAGTACAGTTTGATCGAAGTCAGACAGGGGCACCTTATTCAACAAAGTATGCAAGTCTGCCCAGGACTTCAATGTGTAAACCTTCTTACTGCTCATGAGGTGAACATAAGCATGCTGCATTTGAAAAAAAGCACGTTAAAAAAAGTTAAAACTCTGAAAAGTGTATCTAAATAAACAGCAGCCATTTTCTATTACTAATGAAGTGCAGCAATACTACTTTGTGATTATGTGCCCCCTTTCATCAGATGATTATTGCTTTACAAATATTACCTAGGAAAATGTTAAATATTACAGATGGGAAAATTTAGCACAAAAATATAATTTCAACTGGATTACAGAAGACTAGACTTCCCAGTTCTCACTACTCTGTTCTAACTCTCTCTTAATAGAGAACAATATCATGCAAGGCACTTCACTGAAGCATCTTAAGTTTTGTGTGGACGTACCATAAGGAATATGCTGCAAAGTGACCACAAAGATAAATGCACTAATGAGAATAAAACTATTTGTGGAATAATACTTTCAAAATCGATCAAAATTTTTTGTTGTGACAAAAAACAGGTAAAAGGGGAACAAATTTCACACAATGTAGAAATTACAGGTCGAAACAGTTCTAATGACAGGGTGGCTTAAATGAATCAATATTTATTTTACTATTATTAGTTCACATTATTTCATACAACACTATTGAAGGAAATACATTTGTAATTGGAAGCAGTAACACAACAGGGACCATAGACATACCGAAAAGCACAAAGTGCCTCTAATTACTTCAGCCTCCCCAAGACATACATGTTTTGGCCAATACATACTCACTTCAGAGAATGGTAGTGTACTTATAAAAATGGTCACTTGAAAAACAAAAAGCCACATAATCCATAAACAGAAATAGCAGCTACAGAATTGAAAGAATTAGAAAATATTGGCTCATCAAAGAAAATCTTTCCCTTGTCAGGTCCCCAGTACAATCATTTAAGAAATAAGAGTAGCTATGCATCATTTTAATACCAGAACAGCCATATTAAATAAGTACCACACAAATACCAGGCATGAATTGCCTTCCTAATTCCCTAATTTTTCTTCTGGCTGCTTACTTGTCTCTAAATTGAGACTTACTTTATCAGAAATAGCATTAAGACTCCAGAAAAAAAATAAAAATATCAGAGCTGTGAATCAGCATCACAGACCAATAATCAGCATGAAGAGATACAATTCGAGAAGGCTGAGTTAAGGCGATATTAAAACAACTGATACAAAATCATCAGATTTGCCTCAGGGAATCAACAAAGCCTACATACATACATACATGCAAATGTTCTGAAAACCCATCATCTAGATACCAGTCTTAATCCTGAAAAATCCCACTTATGACCACAGGTGCAAGTGCTAATGAGGGAGAGCTTTAGGCTCAACGAGGTCTCCAGAAAACCTGTGCAGAACAGCTCTCTGCAGCTGGAGACACTTAACGCCCTGAGTTGCTTGTGCCCTGCTGCCATGAGCAAACCCAGCGCGGCTTGGGCTGCCTTCTGAAGCTGCAGGGATGCTAACAACAGGGAACGATGAAGGAAAAGCTACAGGAGAACACAAACACATCTAAGAGTTTACCGATTCCTTGTTCAGAGCCCTGCCTTTGAAGCTCCACAAATACTCTTTTTCCTTGTGTTTTTAACCTAGATTTAAGCTAATTTGAATTAATTTCATTTTGTGCCAGATTAAAAAAAAAAAAATCTTCCATTTGCCCAACACAAGTTGTTGGAACAATTAAACAAACATACTCTTCCTAATCAGCAAGAGAAGCACTTAATATCTTTCCAACTAAGAAAAGTTTGCTTTATAACTCTGATTTTTTTAAAAGGATGACTAAACATAAAAAATAACCCACTTAAAAGGCACAGTTTAATGTAAAAACTTGTATTGTGAGGATCTATTTGTATAGTTACAAACAGACCATTTTATGTCTAGTTACCTCATTAGTGCAGAGTTGCAGACATCTCCCAATAGCAAGCAAAAAGTATATTGAATTTTGATGAAATAGAAGTATTGTAGTAAAACTTTTAGCTTAAAAATCTGGCCTTATCTCTTCAAACTAACACATAAGAATTAATGACTTAGGAAACACCACAGAGTAGGCCTAGATAAAATAGCCAGTTTCGTGACACTGCGAATGAAATGCCTGTCATTAAAAGGAAGCCTCAGGTCAAAATCCACCTTTTTGTATATACTTCTTAAGCACACAAGGAAGATAAACACTTTCTTACAAAACTGAATACAAGATAAACTACAAAACCTTAACTGTCATTGACAAGCTAAACAAAGAAAATAAAATTAAGAGGCTGCCAAAATGAACTGAGATGAGTAAGCCAGAACTCTGTTTTCTAAAGCAGTACATACTTAAGTGCTTACAGAAGAAAATTCAGTGCTCGCCTAAAACGCAAACCCCCACTCTTCCAAAACACTGACCTACAACCTCTCATCTGAAGTATGAGCTACAAAGACACACTTGTGCTGTCAATATAAATCATGGCTTCTACTTACTGTTAATATTACAACAGTTTTATACTTCAGTTTTGTCACAGCAGTGCTGTCAGTACTTCACAAGTGTATTTTATCTGAATTCTCATCATGCCTATAAATCCTAGTTAAGTACAAGGTACCGTACAAAACACTAAAGCAATGCCTAAATATCTTTAAAACAGACTTTTCCCCAAAGCACGCTTGATGCAACGCTTGTACATCTTCATTTTGCATAGCCAGACACAACTTAACTCAGGTGGCTTCAGGAGCTTCACCGGCCCAGCTCCTGTAGCCCACCCGCACACCGACCGCAGTGCCACTGCCTGCCTTTGACTCCCCAGCTCACTCCCGCAACGCGTCCTCTCCGTGCTAAGTAGGTCTTTGCTCCTCTAGAGACTAACAGCCCTGTACTAGAAACTACTGATAAAGGAATTTAATTCAACTTAAAAAAAAAAAAAAAAAGTATAATGCTAGGTCCAAGTTAAGAGTTCCCGAATAGACTTCAAGCTGCAATGTTTAGCTTTCTGTAATTAATTTTTCCTGATGGCCAAGTGTCTGTGCTTCACCGTCTTTAAAAGCAAACAAACGAAGGGCAGGCTGCGTTTAAAACGGGGGCGTTAAACCCTCCCTGGTATAATTTTTTTTTTTGCTTAAGCTTTCCCACGATCAGTGTCAGCTCCAGCAGCAGCAGCAGTAGGAAATATGATAGAGAAAATAAAACATCCCACAGCTGCCTGCGCGCAGACACTGCTGCGCTTCACTCCAGCAGATTCCCCCGGGAGAAGCCCCTTCTTTGCTACCCTCGGCGCAGCCAAAATCCTTCGGAGGAGGAGTGGAGATTTAAGAAAAGCGCTAACGCAGACACGGGCGCACAGACATTGTCTGTCTGTTTTCTTGCTACCAATTCTTCGTATTTAAAAAAATTAAAATACAACACAGCATTAGCCAGCGTACTGGGGTGCTTGCAGAGACAAAGCTGTGTAATAGCTGCTTCCAATTAGGGGCAACAGCTCAAAATGCTTTACTCGTCAGAGCAGTCCGGCGGTTTTCGGGAGAGGGGCGGCTCCGCCACCGCCGCCCGGAGGGTGCCCGCTGCGGGCCGCGGCCGCAGCCCCTGCCCGAGCCGCACCAGGACCCGCCCCGAGCCGCCTCGCACCGAGAGCCCTCCCCTCCCTTCGCCTCAGAGGAAGGCGGGGGGAAGAGCGGGGGGCGCACACAAAGAAGCCCGACCTGCTGCGACCGTTACCGGGAGAACGGCAGCGGGCGAGGCGGCGCGTCCCCCACCCCACTCCTCCGCCCCGGTGAGCGCCATGGCCGCGCCA
>VXBH01009104.1:0-52498 GCA_013400035.1 Rynchops niger
GGGAAGTTGAAGTCCTTTGGGCAGCCACCTGCCCCGGCATGGGGTCCTCCATGGGCTGCAGGTGGGTATCTATCTGCTCTGCCGTGGACCTCCATGGGCTGCAGGGGGACAGCCTACCTCACCATGGGCTTCACCACAGGCTGCAGGGGAATCTGCTCTGGTATCTGGAGCACCTCCTGCCCCTCCTTCTTCACTTACCTTGGTGTCTGCAGAGTTGTTGCTCTCGCATGTTCTCGCTCCTCTCTCCGTCTGCTGTTGCGCAGCAGCTATTACATACTATTGTCAAACTGACAGAAGAAATGGAATGTTTACATAATCCACTAGTAACTATTAAATGTGAGGTTCTATGAAAAGTTGGTCATTTATTTCAAGGACAATTTGTGGAAAAAAAGCATTTAATGTCTGAATTTGTTGAATTCTGAATATTGTTGTAGAAGATATTAGAATTTTGTAAGTAACTATACTTACTGTTTCGTTTCTGAAGAAAAAAAATCTGTGTTTCTTTAGTTTTGGAAAATGTGGGGGTACTTTTTAATGTGTTGGCTTGAATTTTTACACTGTAACAAGTTAAAAGTTATTTTGAAGAATACGATCTGCCTAAACGTGGTCATATTTTTGTTGATTATACACAAATTTTTTACAGTGAAAGAAGAAGACTGTTCACAAACAATTGCTTTTTTTCCTGAAATATTCTCTCGCTTTGACTGAAAAAGATGTGGCAACTTTGTGATCCTGAAATTGATATTGATGTATTGTGCGAGGTTAGGGAAATAGAAAATGCAAAGAAAGCAGCAGTCTGTAACTTGCATTCTAACTGGTTTTTCCTTTTTAATGTACGGAAGTTAACTTCAAACTTGCTTTAAAGCTGATGGACTCAATTAAGATAATGACTTTACTGTAAATGTTATGACAGATTATTTATGTCACCCATTGGTATAGCTCCATTTTCCCTTGCATGATAGGCCTTGCAGAAGGAGGGGTCTTGATTGATATCTGTCGTAGACAGTACTGTGTATACGTGTGAGCATTCTTCAAGTCGTCCTGAAATTCAGAAAAACCTGTCACAGTTTGTTATCCTGATTCAGTGGATGAGGCTGTTGGTTTTTCTCTGCTGCCATTGCACCCAATGACGCTGCCATTTTAATGATGATTTCCAGCAGAGGTCCAGTGTGATGCAGAGTAGAATTGAAAGAAACAGCTTTACAATTTCAAAGCATTTGAAAATGGAAAGTTTCAAAGTTGTTGTAAGGCAAGTTGTATAACTTCTGAAAGTGTTTCTGATTTGACATTCTTTCATTAAAGTTTTTCGTTAATTTCTTAATTAAATTAATCAAAAACACTTTTAAAAAAATGACTTGCCTTACAACAGTGTTGAAATTTTCTGGTTTCTTACACTTTCAAATAATGAAGCTGACGATTTCAGTCATACTCTGCATCATCTTTGCAGGGGGCAGCTGCCTATCTGGTAATTGCTTTAAAATTTATATTCAGAATTTAAAAGCCAAAGTATACTTTTTTTTTAGTAGTGTCAGTTTATATGCTGTTGTAGTTCATCAAGAAAACTGGAAAAGAATTAAAGCGAGGATTAGTATCTATTAATGAGACAAGTTAGTGACAGGACTATTTTATAATAATACAGAAATTACAAGAACGTGGTTTAACACGGGTAGGGTAATACTCGATAGCTGTGCCACATTTTCATAACTGCAATTAGCTTGTGACCCTTCTGTGTCTCAGGTGCATGTATATTTTTCTCTTCTTTCCCCACAATTCCAATTCCATCAGACAAGGAGGTTTATCGAACCACTATTTCTGTTAAGCTGCTTGTTCTGGCATATACTGTCCTTGTAATGCAAATAATTTATTTGTTTAGGAAGGCGGGGTTTTTACATTTGGAGCTGGAGGCTATGGTCAGTTGGGTCATAACTCTACCAGCCATGAGATAAACCCAAGGAAAGTTTTTGAACTCATGGGAAGTGTTGTCACACAAATCACTTGTGGCAGGTAAGATCTATTCTATGCTAGCACTACGAATCTTATAAAAAAACTTGTTTTGTACAAGACTTCATATATATTGCAATACAAAGTGGGGTTTTTTCTTATCCTTTGTGGTTAGGGAAGACAAGATGGTCTCTAATAAAAGGTATTTAGAGACCTTACTGGGATTTTAAAAACATTCAATAGAAGAACTGAAGGAAGTTATACTATTTGAGAGGCTCTGATTTTCTAAATGGAAAGTGTGAATAATCAGCATGAAGGTGTTGTTTATTGCTGTCAGTTCCTAATTTCCTATTAAAGAACAAGGGTGTTTGGGGATGTACATGAGTATCACTGAGGATAATTGTAAAATTGGAAACATAACTTGTTTTGTGAAATACCTGTAATACTGTAGGCACTCCAGTTTCTAATAGGTTTTTATTGTCTATGTTATAATAGCTCCCAAGAAGTTGGAAAAGTTTCCAGCACACAAGGAAGTGCTCTTGTCCAAAGAATCGCATTCTAAGAAGACAAAATGAGAAAAGCAACACTTTGTTATTTGTGTTAAAGAATATGTAAATGTAAATCTATCTTTCTAGTGGTTTGGTTGACATTGAGTGGACCCATTCCCTTTTAATAGTTTACATAAATTCAGTACTGGTTCTTCCCAGGCTTTTGATAGGAGAGAGGGCATCTAGAGTCAAGATGGATGGGAGGGGAAAGGAGATACAGCCTATCTGCTAGAAAACTTCTGAATGTCTAGAGAGACGCTCTAAAGGTCAGACTGTGGCTAGGCAGGGGTTCAAGGCAGAACCTGGCATCTCTGTTCCATGAAAATAAAATATTGCCTATTGGGGTATAAATGGAGTGTTGCCAGCGGCAGTGCTTTGCCAACAGAGAAGTGGAGGTTTGATCCTACAGGACCTTTAGCATACTGTTTAACACAATTCTTAGGCTGGCCTGCACAAAGCATGTTATAATGCTTAGGGTTTTTGTTACTGAATTTTATTTGCCCTAGGCAGCACACTACTGCATTTGTTCCTTCATCTGGAAGAATTTATTCTTTTGGACTCGGAGGTAATGGGCAATTAGGTACAGGAACGACCAGTAACAGAAAAAGTCCCTTCACAGTAAAAGGAAACTGGCTTCCTTATAGTACTCAATGCCCGATAACCACAGGTAAGCAACATCTGGCTTATTTAATTCTTGGCTTTCTCTTCCTTTATAGTGTCTTGCAAATCTTGAGATTTAAACTAAATGTGGGCTACAATCACTTTCTTCCAAACTGTTTTTGCTGTGCTCTATTCCCTGAAGTCCATTTCTGCTGTAGGAAATAGATGCTTACTTGTGCATATAAAGGGTTAGGTCTTTTGCTGGCAATAGAGCTAAAACCTAGAGCTGTTAGCTGTTGCAAAGATCTGCTTCAGTGAGGCTACGTAATAAAGGAACCTTTTTCTAATTGAGTGTTGATTGCAGTGTTTTAATTGTCTCTCAAATTCACATTTTCAGTTGCCTGTTTTTTATTCCTATTGCAGACAGTGAGGAGTGTTATTGTGTAAAGAGAATTTTCTCTGGTGGGGACCAAAGTTTTGCACACTACTTTTATCCGCAGGTAACAGATTAAATATACTTTGGTTCCAAAGTCTATCGAAGTTATATTTTGGTTTTTCTGATGCATTTTAAAAGACTTCCATATTGAAGGTGCATGACTACATTGTAATGTTCATTAGGGCAACATGGAAGGACAAGGCACTAAGTCATTTTAGCAGTTGGAGGACTTGGATCTGGTTACTGAGTGTTAGCTGTCAGTAGGCTCTTGAGGCTTTTTGGCATAAGCTTTTTTCCTGATGGATGACTGCAGTTCTTTTCCTTTCATAAACGAAAAGGTGATTGAACATTTGAGTAGTTCGCCTCTGCCCAGCCCTCCTCAGTAACTCCTCACTGCAGCTTTGCTCTCTTCTGCTCTGTAGCCATATTAGCATACCACAATGATAAGGAAACAAATGGAGCTTTCTGCTAAAAATTATAGGTGGTGACGTAGTTTGTTATATGATATGCTAGTCTTAAAACTTAAGTTTTAAAAGGACAATTCTAGTACAGAAAAAAAGGTCTAGAAGGACTTTAAAGTAAAAATGACAACGTGGGAGTATGATGGAAAGGAAATGCTGTTAGGGGATGAGTTGAGAGGAAAAGACAAGGTGAAGATAGATGACTGGATTTGTCTAGGAGCTATTTCCAGTATAGCCCAGCAGATACTAGACCATAGGGATTAATGAAGCATCAAGAGTTGAGTATGTGGGGTAAAAACTAATTTGAACACAAAGGGAAACAGATTTTAGTGGGAAACATGTTTGTTATCAAGAAAAACTGAGTAGAGGTCAGGCTTGCAGCAACCCTTTGTACCACAGCCTGTTCTGGTTCTATAGAATCAAAAATTTTTCTAGGGGCGCTTTTTTTTTTCCTATTTGAGTTGTGGAACTATTGCTGTATTTGAGAGAAGCTTGTTTAACAGGTGTAGACTGGAAAAAGTGCTGATAATATAGGCTAAAAATTTCTCTATTAAAACTCCTTTCTTAAAAACTGTCTCATGCAATTTTCTAATTGCTAGAGTAGATTCGAAGTGACTAATTGAGGTGAACTGGAGACTGTATGAATACAGTTATTGTGGCTTATTCTGTACAAAAAGTATGAGCAACTTGATGAACTTTGATGCTGCAAAAGTATCCCTTTTGGTACGCCTTAGTTTAGTAACTTATATTGAATTCTTTCAAAGTTATGCAAGTATTGTACTCCTGGGACATGTGTCCTTGGCAGTTAAGGGGTTTCAGCCAAAATCTGTTTGTTTTCTCAAGTTAGTTTGTGGGCAGCTCAGTTTCCTGAGTTGTTTCATTGTGGGTTTAAATGACACTTCTGCTGGGCACAAGGGGAACAGCAAGAGGGTTTCTCATCCTGATCCTGTAGGATGGGATCAGAAGTACTGATTTTTGGCAACAGCTAGTCATCATTATGCTGAGTCAGCTATGTTGTTAGACTGCACCCTCAGGATCTATATGTTCCCTTTTACTAGTTCATCCTTATTTTTGGTACTATTTGCTATGTTGTTTTGAACCAGTGTTCCTACTCAAAACAGTGGTCTTGGTTCTGTTCCTCTTTACTATAGAAATCTTACTGGAATTCATTCGGTATGAGCAGCACATCAAAATGCAGCTCATCTGATGGTGCAGTAAAAACGTGATTCATTCTCAGAGGAGTGTGATGGAAGTGGGGTGGGAGAGCAGCTGTCCAAAAAATGGAATGGCTGTGTGCTCCCAGCCTGGCAGTGAGCTGACAGGCTCATAGTGACTAGGGAGAAGAGATGCTGGCTACTCTTGTGCAAAGCTTCCTTAGTGTTCATCTTCTAGAAAAGTACTTGTATGTTTGGGGAGCTTACCATGAAGTAAGCTGTGGCGTGAAGTAACAGTTTTAGCGTATGCTCTGCTTTCGTAATGAATGCAGAACTGCTACAATATGTTAAGTTTATCCTTGGGTTTATTTCACAGTAATAGTCTGGGTAGGCAAAATGTCGGACAAAGAATAGGTAAAAGAGTTCAGCCACAGGACTGATTTTTCTGGAAATCAATTTTGTGTGCCTGATTCTTTATGCTTACTTTAAAATTTAGAACATGGTGCCACCAGATGATTTTAGGTATCCTGACTTTTTGAAGCAGATCTGGACTGTGAATGAAATGTTTATTCAAAGATTGCTGACTTTCCCATCTGGAAGACTTCCCGTGGAGATAGCTAAGTAAGTGACGTTGAGGAAAGAAGTTGTCTTTTATAATTTTACTTATGAATTGGGCATTAATGTGGTTTTGTATGTACATAGCAAAGCTATTTTTAAATGCTGAATTTATTACATGCAGAGCTTTTGCTGTGCTTTCATTGTCATGCTTATCAAGTAGTTTAGATCCTTTAGTCTGTGTCATCTCTGTCACAGGTTAGATGACTATACAAGCTTAAAGTTAAGTTGAACATTGAAAAATAACGGTAAGGAATGTAAAGGAATAGGAGAACAAGGTAAAGATTATTGCTTCTACTTTAATAGAGGAGGATGCAAAGAAATTAAAAACAAATTCCAAGACTTGCTTTAATATGAGCTGTCTTAAGTCTTGAATGTAGGTTTTATCTAATGTTGTTTAGTAATACTAAAGTCAGAGTTCTGTCCTTTGTACAGTGTAATTTATTAGGGATTAAATCTGGGTTTTTTTGTTGCAAATGCTAATTTGTAAAAAGAAAACAAAATAAATGTAACTTATTTCATATGAACAATTTCAGTGAAATTGATGGAACATTCTCCTCAGCTGGCTGCCTGAATGGGAGCTTTTTGGCTTTGAGGTAAGTTGTCAGGCTTTTAAACAAGTATTCCTGTGAACAGACTTAATGGTGGCTACCTTCCTAGTGTCTCTTGTTCCAACTCTTAAAACCTTTCCAGTATTTCCTTATCTGTTACCCCGATACCTGCAGTTTAAACTTACAGCTCCTTCACTGCCATATGGTTTGTCAGCTGGCCCACATGCAGCGTATCTTTGGCCAATCTTTGGAAGTGTGTGCCACCTGGCTGCTACCACGTAAGCCAGCAAAACTCATTACTTCTCAGCCACAGGTTACATATAATTCAAGGGGAATATATTGCACGGGCTGGTTTAGATCCTGGTGTTTTTACACAATTGTCTTGCAGTTAGAGAAGATGGGGTTTTTTCCCAGTTGCTTCAAAGGTCGTATAAGAAATGGAAGCCTGATACTGTGATTTCTCATGTTTTAATTCCCTAGTAAGTAGGGCTAAAAATTCAAGGAGGAAGAAATTTTTGAGTTGCTGAGAATACAGGATTCAGTCTTTTTCTCTGTATTTTTTTTTCTTGCTGCAGCAATGATGATCATTACAAAACCAGCGCTAGATTCTCAGGGGTTGATATGAATGCTGCTAGACTACTATTTCACAAACTTATACAGCCTGACCATGCTCATATATCGCAACAGGTTTGTCCTGCATATTTTCCTTATGTTTGGGATCATCTTTCGGTGTTACACCTATCCAGAAATACTATTGTTATGCTTGCTGTGACCCTTTTAATAACTTTTTTTTTACTCAGTGTATCAACTGTAAATATGTAAAACAGTGCTGTGTTGTGCCATTAGGTAATACATGAGTATATTGTATGTGTCTGTATTTTAATATTTAATATACTGTCTTTTTTTCTAAATGTGTAACAGTCTAATTTAAACTCTTGATGATTGTTTTTTTTATCTAGATGGGCATTGCATTTGTTTGAATTCACAATTACATTAGAATAAACTGAATTTTATGATGTGCTGTAGGTGGCAGCTAGTTTGGAAAAGAACCTTATTCCCAAATTGACCAGCTCCTTACCAGATGTTGAAGCTTTGAGGCTGTATCTCACTCTACCAGAATGCCCACTGATGAGTGATCCAAACAATTTCACAACGTTAGCTATTCCTTTTGGAACAGCTATTCTGAACCTAGAAAAAGCTCCTCTGAAAGTTCTTGGTAAGAAACTGAATACTGTACTGTTAAAACTAAGAATCTCCAGATGAAAACGTATAGAAATTCCATCAGTGAAGACGTGATCTCAGCAACACCTACTGTGTATTTACAGTTCTATAGAATTCCCTGCTGAGAAGAGTTAGGGGTTAACATTGCTTGATGCATAGGAAAACAGCTATTTTGTTGCTTCTGGGTGACCTAACTGTCCGTCCATATGAATTCATCTGGTATTGTAATTTTTGGACTTATTCCATTTGGGAGGAATTAAACTGTGTAGTTCATTGTATTTGATATATGTCTTCATACTTCAAAGTGAAAAGTATGTGGTCAGACAGCTAACAAGCTCTAAGCAATTTACAGAAGTGTTGCAGAGTAGATGTTAAATTGTCTTTATTTTGATTGCAGCAACTGTGTTGTTTCTTTTGAGAGGTTCATGTTTTCTCACTGACCCTAAGTTGTGGTCTTCAAATATGCAGCTGATAATAGCTCTATTTTCTTAACTCTGCATCCTTACACCTTCTTACTGTGACTTCTGTCACCTGAAATTCAGCTTAAAGAGTTGAGGTTTCAGGATATTTCCTTCTTAATTGGTATCTTTTTGAGAGGGTGCTTCCTCCTTCCTTAATTATTTTTTGCCTTGTAAGCCATATCTTGTGTTCTTCAATACTGTTTGGTGAGAGTAAAGAGCTTGTCCGCTGTAAAGGAAAACAAACTGTTTCTTTGAACTGTAGTTCCTTTTTTGTGTTGCTTCACTTTCCATTGCTCTCAAGACTGTTTGCTTAAGTCAGGGTTTCAGCATTTGAGCCGTCTGTTTTTATGTCAAAAGTTACTTTGTGATATTGTTGTATAGTCTAGATGAACAGACTTAAAGAGTTGGTATGTAACAATAGAGCACTTGAATAGAGGTGTCATTATTTATACAAACAGTAGTGTGTTTTTTAAAAGTCTGCACCACTCTTGCTGTGTTTAAACTTTTTTTTTTTGTGCATCTATGGTAACTGACAAGTATGCTTTCTAGCAAAACATATTTTTTAGTTAAAAGGCTAGCATAATGTTGCAGTGGCAAGTACTAAGTTTGTGTGTTCACCATTTGTTGACAGAAAATTGGTGGTCTGTACTTGAACCTCCGTTGTTCCTCAAGATAGTGGAACTCTACAAGGATGTTGTAGTCCACCTCTTGAAGCTGTGCAAGATTGGCATTCCGGCTTCTGAAAGAAGAATACTTACCAATTTTCTACATACAGCTTTTAGAGTCCTGGAAATACTGCATAGAGTATGTTTACCTCAATTTCAACCAATTATCTGTTTGGTTTTGTCAGCATCTGTGTACTGTATAGTTGTTAAAAGAAGTTAAGTTACTAAAGAGTTTTAAATACTTAGACTTGCATCTACAGAGATATCTGTAGTTGTTCCATCTGGACCAATGAACCGTTGGAATTCTGGATTCCAATCTGACATGGTGATAGAATTACGTATTTTCTTGTGAATGCAGACTGCCCCAGTCAATTGCATCTGTGAGGGTATGTTGGAAAGAATTGCCTCTTAATTTTGAAATGATAGCAAGATCACAAATGGAAGATAAGAGCAAGCTATAGTTTGAACAGGAAAGATCTGCATGGTTTTACCAAGACAAACGTTCTGATTCAAACTTTCAAGATAAACAATTTTCTGATTTGCTTGTTCTAATTCATGAAAACTAGTGAATTTATGAACTTCGAACAAAAATAGCCTAAATCATTTGGAGAAACCAGACTGTGCACCTCACAGTGTATTGTCTAATTGCTGCTGACGTTTCCCCTCTCACCCCCTATTTTTTCCCTCAGTAGTTTGTTATGGTCCTATAGCATTTTGTGTTCATATGCTAAAAGAGCATTTTAGGCATTCCTTAAGGTGCTGGTATTTGTACAATCTAGCAAAATGGGCACAGGTACCTAAATTGGAACTTTGTGTGCTGTACGTCACAGACCTTTTTCCCAAGCTGTCGGAAAGAATGGTGAAGATTTCTGCTTTGGAAGTTGGAATTTATATGCTATGGTTTGCTCAGCTATTCTTTATGGACACCATCAAATTAAGGCTAAGAATAACACTGTTAGTAATTATCTTGTGTTAGAAGTGCTAGACGTCCTTTACAGCTTCCCATATGGAAAGCTGTTGATATATAATAAATTATTATTTTCCTACCTTTTTCTGTCACTGCTCAGGCTTGCGGTAGTTGTAAATCTTAACGCCTGAAGTTGATCTTAAAATCTTAAAGCCTCCTGGGTAATTGTAGAATTGTAATGTGCTCTCCCAAGTTTTTTGGGTTTTTTTTGGTTTGTTTTTTTTTTTTTTTAAATCCAACTTTGACTACTATGTAGCTACATAGTAGAAATGGTTAGATTTTACCTACCCTGCTGCCGAGCTATTTATATTGGTATAGTCTTAACATTTAGCTGGTATGGACTAAAGTAAGAGGAAAAAATAGGGTGACACATCTGAGGTATTTCACGGATTTAGTATCTGGTGGTTTGGGGGTAGGGGATGGTGGGGGAGATGTTTGAGAAAAGTAGGCTTGGATTATGTGGTTATAAAGACAGAATTGGGGATCTTGCCATTTTTGCAGTTAATGGTGCTTAAGGGTCCTTGGGAAAAGAAGTGTGTGTTAAGAAAAGTATGGATGCTTCTGGATTAAAATTATACTGTAGAGAGAAGCCTTTATAGAAAGTTATTTTTCCATGTCTCTCTTTCTAAGCTTAATGTTTTTAAGTAGAAACTGTTCCTCTGGTCATGGGTAATAGAGATAGTGTTCATACTGTTATTAAGAACAAAGTTCTCGAATCATATTTCTTAAACTTGTGCAAATACAGGAACAAGTATTTGTTCCATGGTATATGTGACTATCATTGTTCCTGTAAGATCGTATGATTCAGAGTGGCAGCACTGTATTGTGCGATGCTGGATGCTCACATGATCTTATTTTCCTTTGCATCTTTGACGGGATTCTGAATAATCCATGTATCCCATGTCTTTAACAATGTATTTTGCATTCCTGTAGACCCTGTTTTTCTAGAATTTTTTTTTTTAGTTTATGGGTATCTGTGGCTGACATATCAAATGCTTGAAAAATATGGAAAATGTCCTTTTGAAAACTGTTATACAACGTGCTAATAAAAAAAATTAATTGTACTTCTTTAGGTAAACGAAAGAGGACAAGTTATACAGTATGACAGATTTTACATTCATGAGATACAAGATCTGATTGATATCAGAAATGACTATTTTAGCTGGGTCCAGCAGCAACAGCAGGTATTTGGAATGGTAAGTTGTGTTGGTTTTTGCTTCGGTTTTTTTTTTTGGTTCTCCTCCCATGTTTTATTTTGATTTTGTCCCTTTAGAGGCTTGTAGATTCTCTAAATACGGGCATTTCCTTTTCATAAAAGTTCTTCACAGATCACTGATGCTGAATGGACTCATCTTGCGTCAGGCACTAGCTAAGGAAAAATTGTTAACCAGGTGTGCTGCTTCTACGGTATCATTCTCAGGACTGAGACTGTTCAACATTTTAATCTCTATCAATTAGGTGACTTAGAATGCTGTTACTTGAGACTTGCCATGTCAAAAAAGTTAGGAAAGTGATAATTCATTATAGGAAAACATCCAGAATAACCTGAGTTGCTATATAAGATAGGTTCAGTCAATGAGTAAGTTGAAACTGTCTTGGAAAACTAAGTCTAGAAGCATAATAGGGAGTTTCAGGGGACAGATAACTAATACAGTTTTCTACTTCTGAGTATAGCAACAAGAACGGAGATAATTAATTCATGGATCTGTAAACAGAGGAGTGGTAAGTGGGAGTAAATTAATGACACTGCTGAGTAGTGCGTTAGATAGGATTTTGCTACACAGTTTTTTGACTTATGCTTTGAAAGAATATTGAGTAAGTTAATATGATTTCTCTAGCCACCTAAATTTAACTTTTTTGCATCAGTACCTGGAGGGTCCTGAACTTGGGAGACCTACTTTTGCTGTATTTTATGAATACAAAGCAAGTGATGCTGTCTTCCAAAGAATTAAAATTGCGATGTAAAATAACAACAGCAAGGAGACTGGGGAGCATAAAAGAAATAATGAGTCAGTATTGGCAGTCATGACAGATGTTTGTTTCAGCCAGGCTTGTCTGAAAAAAAAAACAAAAAAAAACGGGTGTGTGATGTGGGCTGGTGTTGGTAGCTAAGAGGGTTGGTTCACTAAATGAGATGTAGAAGCCAGGGATAAGCATTGCAGGGCCTTGGCACTAGAGACAGATTGTATATTTGGAACAGAGAAGGGTATGCCAGTGAAGGGTACAGAAGTGATGGAATTTAAAAGATGATGGCCTTTGCATACTTTAAATGGATGTAAACAAACCCAAATTGCATGTCGTGATCAGAGAAGAAAATACTGACTATAGGAAAATGAGAGCTGGAAAATTGCTTTGTAATGAAAGTCTGAAGCTCCATTTGTTAATTAAATTGCAAGATTGAGCAGTAGCTTGATGTTACTGAGAAAATTGTGACACTGAATTTCCCTTTAATCATGATTATTTTGTCATGTATTTGTGCAGTTTCAAGTTCAGCAGAAAAAGTTATTTTGATTTATTATAGGACCGAAATAAATTCCATGGCCTTAGTCAGATGTCCTTTGTCAATGGTTTTGATGGCCTTGTCCTGCCTTCATGTTCACTAGTTTCCTGTGTTCTTGCGCTTAAAATTATAAGAAGCCCTGCTTGCCTATTGAACCAGTAATAATGAATCAAAATTTCTTCTGCTAGTGTAACTTCTGTTGTCATAACTTGAGGCAAAACTATTTGCTTGGTTCCTTAATTAAAAAGTGGAGGGGAAAATGTAGAAGAGAGAATTTCAGAAGTGTTCAGAGTACTCTTGGAGAGAAACTCAGAAGAAAATAAACTTTCATTCTTTCGACAACAGAAAAATGAGTGGGGAAAAAGTGAAGGTACTAAATAACGAACTATTAATTTGAAAAGGTGTTCTTGAGATACAGCTTAAAGGAGTTGAGAAAAACCGTTTGAATTAGGAATAAATAATGGTAGATACAGTAGGAGTATAAAATTGCATAGATCTGTGACAAATGGGGTACCACTGATGTTTCCTGTAGGAATTAGAGATAGAGATGGAAAGTAAAGTATTCTGGCCATCACTCTCTCTGTGACCCATGGATGTCTTCATATTTGACTTCGCATATACATAGTCAAATGTAAAAGTTATTAGTTTGTCATTACCTTTTATTCTTTTTCTGTTTTCTGCCTGCTGGGTGGAAACAAACTTAGCTTACAGCGCTGGATAAGGAGGGTAACGTGGCACCAGATGGATAACTTTTGTTTCTTAGCAGAGTTGATTTAGCTTCTTGTGGGAGTCTCCACACAGGCCCAGCCATACGTATTGGTCTGTCTCAAATTTCAAGAGTCAATTGCTTTTCTCATATCATATCTTATCATAGACCCAGATCATTCTTGAGACTTTATCATAAAGTGGTGGGGTTCTGTATTTTTAAATGTTTACTAAAGTTTTACTCGTGAAAAATGTTTTGCATTTAATTTGACATGTTTACAGTCATTTGAGAATGAAAATACATAGGTAAAAGCAAATGTCATTTATTAGTGTATGGAAGTAAATGTTTAAAATGTTTAAATTTTTGCATCCAAGAAAACATGATACTTTAATGGTCCTTTTTTTAAAGACTGATATATAGGATGTTGAAAAGCATGGTTGTATTTGTTAGATGAATTAGAATGGTTGATATTTATTTCTCAGTAAACATTCTCTTGGGGGTGGGAGGCTGTAGATAAATATTTTTAATTCTACATCATAGATAAATAGTTAATGCAGACACTAATGCTGCTTTTTCATCTTAATTATTGCTACCTTTGCAAATGCTGTCATAGGATGTCAACCATGGATTAACTGAGGTAAGATTGGTTGCAATCTGATTTCTTTTGCAGAATGTAAGGAAATCAGAAATATGAATGTCAAGGATTGTCTGATGTGTTCTATTGGGAGTAAAGCTTTAAATTAGCATGGCTGTAATTTGGAAGGATTTTTGTGGGGCAAAAGTATGTACTTCTTTGTACTGCAAATTCAGAGCAGCGTGTGAAAACAAGGACTACTTTGACGATATCCACTGGCCGTAATAAAAGTTATGAAATTAAAATGTACTAAGCGAGAGTGTTTGTGTGTGTTTTGGTTTTTTGTTGTTTTGTTTTGTGGTTTGTTTTTGTGTTGTTGTTTTTTTTTTTTTTTCCTGAAATACTAAACAGTTGAAAATCTACTTTATTTTCCTAAGATGCTTTGGTCCTGCATTGACAATGAGCAAAGATTTCTTTCTCTTTCCAGTAAAATAGATGTATTAAGTGAGTACTATTGTGGTGACTTCTTTAACCATGATTGTGGTTTTTAAATAAGCAGAGATATGACATGGTTCTTTTTGTTCTAGTTAACAGATATTCCTGTTACAATTTGCACATATCCATTTGTATTTGATGCCCAGGCAAAGACAACTCTCCTACAAACAGATGCAGTCATACAGATGCAGGTAAAAGTCTCAGTTTTTAATGTTACAAAATTTTTACTTTTTTTCTAAGTTGGGTGTCTTGGGCTGTTGCTGTTAGTGTTGGTCTTTTTGTGTTTTTCTGGTTTTTTTGGTTTGTTTTTTTTTTTGTTAAACTGTATAATCTCTTCTCCACAAGAAAGAGAGACTTAGTTTTAATCTCAGGGTATGCACATGATAGAAGCTAGTGGTTTTGTGGGTTTGGGATCTCATTGAAATTAGGTTGCTTAATAATTGAATAAATTTCTAGGGAACTTATTTTCCTTTCGTTAATGAGATGCCTTTTTTGAGGTCTTAAGAAGTGCGTAAAAAAAACCAAACAAACAACAAAAAAAAAACCAAAAACAAACAAACAAACAAAAAAAACAAAACCCAAAGCTGGCCACCACCCCCAATGAAAAAACAATGCCTCCCATGTGAGCAGGCTTTCAGTGATAGCTGTGTAGAGCCTGGAGCTGTAACTCTATCTTGTTACTATCTTGTTAGAGGCAGCAGCCAGTTACAGTTACTTCTAATTTCTTATCGTAGGAGCTGGTGCTGTTCTTAAGATGAGTAGTGTGAGAGCGGCAACATGTTGGCATCACATGAATATCTAGTGCGCACCTAATTTCTCATTTCATCTGTCATACCACCTTCAAAATGCTGCTAAACCATAAAGTCTGATCGGTGTCTGCAAGGCAGTAGAAAAGAAGCTTATCTTGAAAATCTAGCATCTACTTGGGATACTGGGAGTAGGTTTCCTGATCTTGCAGTTTGTGGTAGTTTTTGGCTCTCTTCCTGTTAAATGCAATTATATGTTACTCCTAATTTGTTCACTTCTGTTTTAACTTAGAGACTTTCTTAGAAATTGGACACTTGATATAAACAATTCTATATCTTGACCCATATCTCTTGTCTAGAGATAGATATACTAGACAACCCTAAAATAACTGAGAGTGTCTTATGTGTTTTCATGATTCTCCAGGTAGAACTGAAACCACTGTGATGTGGTGAGCTATACTTCTGTTCAGTGTTTGGAATTTTTTTTTTTTTTTAAAAACATAATCCATACCTGTTCAATTGCTGTAAGGGTATAATCATGTTCTTAAAACAGGAAAGGAAGAATGAGAGGAAGCTACTGCAAAATTAACAGCAGTAAGAGCACAAGCCACACACCCCCCATGTTTGTAATGTTTAACATAATAAAAGTTACTGTTCTGAGTCTGACATTAAACAGAAGAGATAGGTAATGCTCACGTAATGGGCTCATGTAGAAAAATACTGGCTTGATTTTGTAGTTCATAATAAACATAGTTTCTTATGCCTTTGAAATTTACATAAACAGTCAATACCAACATTTGATGAATTCAGGGAAATGTTCACATTGAACGTTTCTATTAACAATATTAAATAGTATTAAAACACAAACTTTCAAGAGTTCTGTGCCATATTCAGAACATTTGCAACAGTATTTTGTTTTTGAACAGCTGTAATACAAAAATTATACTACAAGTGAAATAGGTGAACAAATCACTTTTCATTCTTTGAATTAGTTTTTAATGAATGTTTTCATGCCAGATATTTATTAAGCAGCGTACTCTTCATTAGATGAAGTGTGGTATTTTCTTGCTTCCTTTTATTTTCCAAAGTGTTTTGAGTGGAATGTCAAGAACTCTGCTCTAAGACTTTCCTGAACATTAGCATTGATGAGGCTAATGGGTAAAGGCAAAATATTTCCTGAGACAAAAGGAATATGAAACAAATTTGGTCAAACTCAGTAGCTCTCATAATAACTATTCCCATTCGTGTCTTCTGTAGTTTTTAAGACAAAGACTGATGGACATTTAATGTTGGCAGGAATCTTATGTCACCTACTGACGCTTTTGCTTGGGTTTTTTTTTTCCAGATGGCTGTTGATCAGGCTCACAGGCAGAACTTGTCTTCTCTCTTTCTGCCAGTATTTGAATCTGTCAACCCATGCCTGATATTAATGGTACGGAGAGACAATATTGTAGGAGATGCTGTGGAAGTCCTAAGGAAAACAAAGAACGTAGACTACAAGAAGCCACTCAAGGTATTACCAGTACATATTGCTCAAAGTGTCTTTCACTGATGTGCAAGTAATTAAGAATATTTTTGGAGAACTCTTGTTTCACAATCGTTTTTAATTCAGTTAGTACTGAATTGTGTGTTTCAGGTTATTTTTGTAGGGGAAGAAGCTGTTGATGCTGGAGGTGTTCGCAAAGAATTTTTTTTGCTCATCATGAGGGAGTTGCTAGATCCCAAATACGGAATGTTCAGGTATTACGAAGAGTCCAGGCTGATCTGGTTCTCTGATAAGGTAAGGTGCGATCTATAGTCATTAATTTTCTTTTAGCTTACAATATTTATATTAATAATGTATGAACATAGTAATTTGTGGTAGTGGTAGCTTGTGGTACCACAAGTTTCAGCTTGTGGTAGAAGCTGAAATAGTTGTTCTAAAAAAATGTTTATTTTTGTCATTGTTAGATCAAAACTTTCCCGTTCTGTTTTTCCCCATTCCTCGCTTACTCCTTACCAGTTGTCCCCAGCCCAGACAAGTTTAGTAGAAAGAAGCGCCAGCCAGAGTAAACTGATTCTAAGAGCAGGATCAGTAAGTCAAGGTGGCAGAGAAAAATTCTTGAAGTGCCATATTGAATAGGTTTATCTGTGTTCAGTCACATTTATGGGTCCATTTCGTAGGTAGTCATCTGGTCATACTTTCTCGGAACTTTTCATGGAATTTTTCAGAGTTGGAAGGGACCTCTAGAGATCATCTAGTCCAACTCCCCTGCTAAAGCAGGATTGCCTAGAGTACATTACTCAGGACTGCATCCAGGCGGGTCTTGAAAGTCTCCAGGAAAGGGGACTCCACAGCCTCCCTGGGCAGCCTGTTCCAGTGCTCTGTCACCCTCACCATAAAGAAGTTTTTTCTCATATTTGATTGGAACTTCCTATGTTCCAGCTTGTGCCCATTACCCCCCATCCTGTCACTGGGAACCACTGAAAAGAGCCTGGCTCCATCCTCCTTCAGCCCACCCTTTAGATACTTGTGAGCATTAATAAGGTCTCCCCTCAACCTTCTCTTCTCCAGGCTAAAGAGTCCCAGCTCCTTCAGCCTTTCCTCATAAGGGAGATGCTCCAATCCCTTAATCAACTTAGTTGCCCTTTGCTGGACTCCCTCCAGTAGTTCCCAGTCTCTCTTGAACTGGGGAGCCCAGAGCTGGACACAGTATTCCAGTTGTGGCCTCACCAGTGCAGCGTAGAGGGGGAGAATGACCTCCCTTGACCTGCTGGCCACACTCTTCCCTGTGCAGCCCAGAATTCCGTTGGCCTTCCTGGCGACAAGAACACATTGCTGGCTCATGGATAATTTACTGTCTGCCGAGACCCCCAGATCCTTTTCTTCAGAACTACTTCCCAGCAGGTCCACCCCCAACCTATACTGGTGCCTGACATTCTTCCTCCCCAGGTGCAGGACCCTACATTTGTCCTTGTTGAACCTCATTAGGTTCTTCTCTGCCCAGCTCTCCAGCCTGTCCAGGTCACGCTGGATGGCGGCACGGCCCTCTGGAGTGTCAGCCACCCCTCCCAGTTTGGTATCATCAGCAAACTTGCTGAGCATACACTCTGTCCCCTCGTCCAGGTCACTGATGAATATGTTAAACAATACTGGCCCAAGTATTGACCCCTGGGGGACACCACTGGTTACAGGCCTCCAACTCGACCCTGCTCCATTAATCACAGCCCTCTGAGTCCTGTCACACAGCCAGCTCTCAGTCCACCTCACTGTCCTCTTGTCTAGTCCACACTTCCTCAGCTTCCTAAGGAGGATGTTATGGGAGACAGTGTCAAAAGCCTTGCTGAAGTCAAGGTAGATAACATCTGCTCCTCTGCCCTCACCCAGCCAACCAGTTATAACATCATAGGAGGCTATGAGATTGGTCAAGCGTGATTTACCCTTGGTTTTCATTGTTGACTCTTTAGTCCTCTTTTGGAGAAAAACACTGACTAGGGTGGCTATATCACAAATACCTGCATGTTAACATTTCCACAGTTGTGTTTTAAGCCTTGGCTATTAACTCCAAGGGAGGAAATAATGAACTCCTCCCTCATCCCCAAAATATATTTTTTTAAAATTTACATCTATTTAATAGTGCAATAGTAAGTCATTGACAGAAACACAATCTTATTGTAATACTTTCAGCAGTATGCATCACTTGTAACACAAAATATGTTGTATCAGCTTCTTTTTTTAAGTAGAAAGAGTTCAGTTTCCTTGGATTTCAGTTTCTCTCAGCTGGTTAAAACTTCATCCTGTTTTCCTCAGTACTTAATGGATGCATATATATTTAAGAAAAATATAAATGAAGCTCGCTTACATTATACTGCACTGTATACTTTTTTTCTGGATTCTGCAAGATTAAATTAACTTCTATATTTTAAACCATCTTGTCTGTTTTCTGTTCTTAGACCTTTGAAGACAGTGACTTGTTTCATTTGATTGGTGTTGTCTGTGGGCTAGCAATATATAATTTTACTATTGTAGACCTTCATTTCCCTTTGGCTTTGTACAAAAAGCTATTGAATAAGAAGCCATCCCTGGATGACTTGAAAGAGTTGATGCCGGATGTTGGCAGGTAAGTAAGAAAGAAAAATGAGTGACACTAGAAAATAATTTTTAATTCAACATTTTCCTTTAAGAACCTAAAGAAAATGTGTTATTTTCACACTAACAGGATAAACAGCTCAGAGTAACTTGCAGCCATCATGTCATTTGAGAAAGGATGCATGCTATTGTTAAAAACTTGCTTCTAAATGCTTGCTTTTAGTATTTGTGTCTTCTCTTTTATTATCCTACAAGAATTTCAGGGGAAAACATTATTTGAAATTCAAAACCTTTGAGTTCTAGCTGTTAATTTTATAAGCCTAAATATGAACATAATTTTAGCTCTAAACAACTTGTTTAGTCCCTCAAGGAAACGTTTTTGCTTGTTTCAGGAACAAATAACATGCTAAATATCTGCTCTTTTAGGGATTTGAATAGCACTAACAGGTAGGAGGTTCAAATAAGGGGAAGTGGATGCTTGATTATCTCAGTGTTGTGAATGCTAAAAGCTTTCATAGATTCGAGGAGGAATCCAAAGTTAATTGAAGAGCCTCTCAGTGGTGGTTAAGTACTCATCGCCTCTGGTTTGGGAATCCCTTAGCTGAAGACTAGGATATGAATCTTCTCTTTTCACACCTGGAGATAATCAAAAGGAAATAACACTACAAGTAATAGCAAAAAGATTGCTTGAGATTTCCCATCCCTGCACAAGGGGCATGTCAATGAGCTCATAAATGAAATGACATAGAAAGATTTTATTTTTTTTTAAACTTGAATGTTCAAAGCATAAAGACTACTTCAGGAAAATTAAGTTCATCTTTCTTTCCAGTGGTACAAATACTTTGTAACTTATTTTGCAGGGGAATGCAACAGTTACTGGACTATCCAGAGGATGACATAGAAGAAGCATTTTGTCTTAATTTTACTGTAAGTTTTATATAGTATATAAGTTCATACCATCTATTATAACTGCCTTTGTTGGAATGTTTGAGCAAAAGCATCTGCTGCTGATTCCTGTGAATTTTAGCAGCTGTGTCTGCCGTTCATGTTGCTGTTAGCTAAGTGGTGGGAAGAAGTACTCTACGTAATAAATAACATATACTATTATAATAAATATACTATTTTTGTTTGTTTTAAATAGATCACTGTGGAAAATTTTGGTACAACAGAAACTAAAGAGCTTGTTCCTAATGGTGCTGACATTCCTGTAGTCAAACAAAACAGGTGAGTTTTATGGGTTACGGGGTAGCTCAGTGTTGCTGTCTGCCTTGGGAGGGTGACTGGGCTGCTCTAAATACGCTTTGCCAAGCTGTTACACTAGTGTTTGAGGCAAAACTACTTTGGTTGTTTTTCCAAGCTGTTCTTACGTGTATTGTTAAAATAGCTGTTGTATTTAACGATTTGCTAGCTGTAGAGAGGCTATCTAATTTTACTTGGAATGCGTAATACTTCTTTTTTCATTTTGAACTTAGAAGTATTTTGAACCTCTTTAGGGCCCATTTTGACTACCTGGTGTTCATTTTGTAAGATTAAAAATGGTTGTGGTTCTGCAGGAAGTTATATATAATTGGAATTTAGTGAGTAATGATGAAAACTTCAACCTAGATGCCATCATGTGGTAACTCTTCATATATGAAATGTTATTTCAGAGAAGTCTTCCCTTTGTAGAGCAGATAAATTAATCTAGTGTTATCTAGTGTTATTGTCTGAAGAGTGTGTGAGGGGTGGGGTTTCTTTCCTTTGTAAAGGATTCTGTTACTTCTATTTATAAAAGCAGCCTCTCCCAGCCTTTGTGGGAATGCACCTAGGCAGCGCACGGAAAGAACGAGGGCGAAAATGTACCTCTAGGCATGTTCCTAGAGGGCAAATGTTCTGGGCAATGTTTTCTGTAACTAGCTACATCTGTTGTAGAGGAAAGAGTGATGACAGAAGGTTCCAAGAGTATCATAAACCCACACATAGCCACGTGCAGTGACAATACCTCCCACAATGGAGTGATTCTTAGCCTACCATTTTGCCTACTGCAGTCACCACCTATAGCTGTCACAGGTGTTTTGTTGTTGTTTTGGGGTTTTTTTTCCCTCCACTCCTTGGCTTATAGCTGAGGATTTGTGATTCTTTATCTTAAACATGATAGCTTTGAAGTTCTCTGGTGGTGGTTTGGTTTTCTGTCACAAAGTGACAGTAAAATTTGAGTTAATTATGAGAAAAGTTCCAAGGTGCCCATGGAATGTATGCTGCACTGCTGTCACCAGTTGGCTTGCTGCCATGAAGAATTCATGTTTCTCAAGATCCAAATATTCCGTGATGTTTTATATTAACATATTAATTAACATAGAGTATATATACACAAGAAACATATATACATATAATAATGCTAATTAATTAACATACAGTATAATAATGCTAACATTAATATTAACATAGAGTATAATAATGCTAATTAGTTTATGACTATGAATTTTCGCTAGAGCAGCCTTTCCTTCCACTGTTAGTATTACTCAAGTTACCCACTCCTCTGCCAATTATACATGGTGTGCGTAAACGGGGTATCTCATTGAGTGCTGGAAGAGGAGGAATGTGATTCACCACTTTGCTCATCTCCAGTATTTTCAGTTCAACAACTTTAATAAATGTGCTGTCAAAATGTGTTTAGATGATGCTTTAAATAATTGGTGATGTTATTCAAATGCTGTGGCTGTTATTCAACTACTGTGGCTTTCCATGGAGAAAGTATGTTGGTAATCTATACAGTTGGTAAACTGTAACCAAAGTCACTCTGCCAGTGTAGAAATGAACATTATTAACTAGGGTTGATTGAAATGGTAATTAAAAGAAATAATCATAAATACTGTATCACGTCAAGGAATTTTAGTTTTCCCCCTAAGTGCTGAGGAAGATGATGTTTCCAACAAGATATGAGAACTCCTTGTACCGAAGCACAGGTAACAGGCCGTCTGTTATTCAGTGTCCCAGCTCCTTTGCACTGATTTTTCTACTGGATAGGACTCAAATGTCTGTTTGAAGTTGATTTGCATTTTCAGTGCAGATATGGTAATCATTTTAATCAAAGGATAGAACAGCAAGTTTGATGAGTTGATTTCAGGACAGTGCATGTAATTCAAACTCTAAAGCTTGTTGCCATTCAGTCCCACTTACTGCAGTGCATACAAATAAGAGAAATGTTTATTGTACCTGAAATAAATAACACTAAATGTTACTGTTTCTCTGTTGCACATTAGGGACTCTGTCTTGGGGGGCGTGGAGGGGAAGTACATTTATGTTCCATTTTCATTGAGGTTATCTTCACTGTGGTTGTAACATGAAGCAGAGAATTTACTATATTAAGATCCTTTTTGCTTAACTTCCAATGCTGTGTTCCATACAGAAATTGCTACTGTTCTATTGATAGAAGGGTGACGTGCTTTTTTTTTTTTTCTCCTCTCAACATAGTTCTTTTTTTCTTCTTTGTACAGGCAAGATTTTGTAGACGCGTATGTGGATTACATCTTCAATAAATCTGTGGATTCCTTATTCAGTGCATTCTACACAGGCTTCCACAAAGTATGTGGTGGTAAAGTTCTTCAGCTCTTCCAGCCTAGTGAGTTGCAAGCCATGGTGATTGGCAACACAAATTATGACTGGAAAGAACTGGAGAAGGTAAGAACTGTATTAGCTATTTGTTTCATATATTTATAATTTCATGATACAAAAGCAAAATCTTGAAGTGTCCTTTAGAGCTGTTTTAATTGATGTGACTTCCAGCCTTGATTGAATTGACTGCATGAGTGAGGAACTTTTCTTAAAATGTCAGTGAATTAAGACACTAAAATACTATTTACCTTCCTGATTAAAGTTTTTCCATCACATTTCTGAAGGAAATCAGACTTAGAAGAAGAGAGAGGAAGAAAAATCCCCAGTCAAAAGGCAGCTGTATACAATGTATTATATTAGGAAGGGGAAAGTGAACAAAATGCACACAGCTGAAAAAAGTAAATATTCTTTATTGCCAAAACTCACCATGAGACTTTGTCACCACTTCATTGGGATTGAAAATGCGTTGGAGTATAGGCATCTGCCCATAAAGTCAACGAACAGCTGAAGAAAACTAACCAAGGAAAACAGTAACATGCTACTTGCAGTATCCCTTACACAAACAGCATTCATTCTGCTTTGATGTCAGATTATCCCACTAATTCTACATGTGAACAATAACCTAATTTCTTGCTCATTTTAGAATACAGAATACAAAGGAGAATACTGGGCAGACCATCCTACAATTAAAATATTCTGGGAGGTTTTTCATGAGTTGTCTTTGGAAAAGAAAAAACAGTTTTTGTGTAAGTATTTGAAACTACTTTGCAGAAGTTGCTAACTGAACAGGATCGCTGTGATTTCAGGCTCTTGCTATAAGAGAGCGGACATAATTATTTGTCTAAAATGATTAACTTTATTTGGAAGAAAGAAATCATAGTAGAAAAATTGACTATGAGCTGGTCTATGATTTTGCTGGGGTTGTCCTGAGTAATTCTGGGTGGTGGGTAGTTACAAGATCACAGTAGACCAGGGCAGCATTAAAAAAAAAAAAATCAAAAACAAAAAAAACCCACACAAACAAACACAAACCAACAACAACCACCAAACCCAAAAATCCCCAACAACCTAAACCGCTACTGTCATTTATCTGACATCTAGGAAATTTTTTCTGCGTTTTGACATAAGGTTCACATCCTCCAGTTCTGTCATTGCAATTGCACGTAGATGGAATTTTGGAGTTCTGACTGATTGTAAAATACCTCAAGGTACTGATCCGAGTGGAAATATACAGGGGAAAAACCAAAGTTATGGAAGCTTCCTGTGAACAAACTTTTGTTGAGAATAGATCATAGATAAGTTTCCAATTCAGACAAATTTCTTACTGAACAAACTAATTCTGTGTATCTACAAGATGCTTGCAAATGCTTGGTAAAGGTATATAGGCAATGGATTTTAAGTAACAAATTCTGATGCATGAAGAACTTCCTACTTTTTTTTTTTTTTGAAGACTTTTTGGTTTCATATGCTAAAATGAAAGGCTTTCCTTTATATCTCACTTGTTGTGTTGTAGTTAAGGATTAATATATGTAAGCTGGAGGTAAGTCGTCATTCCCTGTTCTTTAACTGTATCTGGAATAATTACAAAATGCAAATAACGATTACAACTGCACATATGACACATACAATGTTAGTGTTAAACTGCTTCTGAGACTTTGTTTGTTTTTTCTTGACAGTATTTCTGACGGGCAGTGATCGTATTCCAATTCTTGGAATGAAGTGTCTTAAACTAGTCATACAACCAACAGGAGGCGGAGAAGGTTATCTTCCGGTAGCTCACACTTGCTTTAATCTTCTTGATCTTCCGAAATACACAGATAAAGAAACCCTAAAATCTAAGTTGATCCAGGCTATAGATCACTACGAAGGTTTCAGTTTAGTATAACTTCAGAAATGAGAGTTCTGTGTAACGTGGGATCATTAAACTAACTCTTTGTGTCTTTCTTGTGGTGGTAAATTCAGTGGATTAAATGATGGAGTGATAATATAGCTGATTATTTGCAAAAACGTTTGGTGGTACGGTTATTCATGGGAGCCAAAAAACACTTACAAAAATGAGGAACTGTCTTAATACATACATTCTTGTACAGAACCATGTGGATTTTGCCATCTTACAATAAAAATGAGAGTATTGTGAATGGGAGTCAAGTTTCACTAACATGAATTAACACTTCACCTTACGCAAACAATTTGGCGTGGGAGTGCATGAGAGACTTGCTTAAGTTTTTTCAGATCACTTAGTAAGAACATTTAACTTTTTCCCTGATAAATTCACTTGGTAACTTTTCATTTTGTAAATAATAAATTTTTGTGATAAAATAATTATGTTCCAATAGCAGTATGGTTTCTATTGCTTGTAATTGAATATGAGCTTATTTTATGGCTTTTAACAAAAAAGTGACTACTCTGATTTCTGAAGATATATTTTTCTGGTTTGTTTTAAGAACCTTAATAATGAAAGTGATTGTTTAAGAGACATGCATCTTCACAATGTACAATCCATGAAGCAGTCACTTAGTGCCGATATGAAACTGCATACAATGGCATTTTTAGTATGCGGATGGACAAGCTGACTTAATACAGGGTTTTATTTTTAAGGACTGATTCTGTAATTAAGTGGACACAATTATAAAAGAGGTTTAATTTATCACTTGAAACCTCTGCAGCCATATGTCAAGAATACAGCTTAAAAGAAAAAGATGCACCAGGCAGTTGTTGCTGTCAAGAGGTTAAACGTTTATTTTTAAATGCTGAAAGCGTAGTTTATGGTTTCTAATAGAATTTTCACTTTTTTCCAGATAAATGCATTTGAAATAACTCTTTAACACCCCCCCTTCCCTTTTCTTAAGATTTTATTTTTAGTATAATTGCCCTGAGACGATTGTGCTTAGCTGGACACTTTCAGATTTGACTTTCCTTCTCTGGTTAAATTCCAGATTTTGTGGTGTTAATGCATATGTGACTTGCAGCTGTGAAACAAATATTTATTTTTTTTAGATTTTTAAATGCAGTGAAAAAATTCAAGCTATAATAAAAGACTTGAATGAAAACCTTTGTTGGTTGATGTGTATGGATGCTTGCATCAGGTATATTTCTTCAACTGGAGGGCAACTTTTGCATGCATTAAATCAAGGGTACAGCTAGGATACCAAGATCTCACTTGAAAAGCAGGGAAATTAATTTACTGTAATAAATTGTATAATATGCAGTTTCTGTGCTGGCAGTGCACAAAACAGTACAGTTAAAATCATTCTTTTTTCCTTAACACTGTGTTTTTACAGCTTTCTCATGCAAATTCTAGTAAATTCTTTGTATGCAGCCCATATTCCATCTTTTCCAACACTTGTTACCTGGCTGGGAAATTCTCCCTCTTGTGAAAAAATAAGGAACCAACAGATACTAAACCAGCTTAATCTTAATATACGTGGAAGAAAGAAAAAAAAAAGTATTATGCCTTCATTTTACCAGGTAATGTTAAAACACTGTTTTTAAATTATGAAACACCAAGATTGCAAAGGCAAATAGTTTAAAATTATGAAGTGGCTAATGTAAAGCTGTCATCTTACTTTTTCCCTTTTGTATTATTGCATGATCAAGTGTTTTGTGTTTTGTTTTTTTTTTTCCTCCTATAGGACCCTTGCTTTATTCAGTGTACACAGTTGATGGTCTTCACTAAATAGGGAGTTTTTTTGTTCTGTTGTGTAGGTCCAAGTGTAATTTAGTGTGTATCATCAAATCCCAGCACTGCGTATATGTATTTAATTTCCCTATGGGACTTGCTCTGCTTTTTGCTGTATTGGATTTTTCATCAATACCAATCTTAATCTGAAAGCTGAGTAATAGCCTTATTTTGTAGATGAGCGGTTCCAAGTCATAGTGACTGAACACTTGCTGATTTTTTTGATGCCCAGTTTAGGATGTGTTAGAGAACTTAGATGTCCTTTGTCTTTTCAGTGCAGTTACTGTTGACTGAAACTGCTGTGGCAATTACTTCATGTTGCTGCAGAAGTTTCTGCAGCATCAGCAAGACACATTTAAGAACCCACTGGCAGAGCAGGGCTAGGACTCCCTTTCCTTGGGACAGCATTCACCTGAGACTTTCTTTTTGCAATTTTGGCCTGGGTTTTGTCCACCTCTGCAAGAAATGGAGTTGGGTCCTACAGAGCAAGATGGTATTTGCTAAGTGCTCCTGATTATCTTACAGGTGTTAGCTCAGGCTGTGCAGTGAGACAGGTGCCCTGTTGCAAACAGACTTTATCCACATAAGAAGGTAAAAGACTTTTATGTAGTAGTAGAATAATTAATAGTCATTATATTGTTTCTGTCAAGCAGTTTAATACTTTGTGCAGTACTTGTGTTGCTATTAAGTCTATTAACAGTCATAACAGCCCTGTGAAGGATCTCTACACGAGTCACTTCAGTGTTTCCTCTGTCTGGAAAAAGGAGGGCATCAGGAAGTACTTTCTCTGTCTTGGGTCAAGTGTCATTTTGCATAAAATATTTGATGCATGCTTCATGTGAGAAAGGGAGGAAAAAACATCCCTTCCATTCTGTGATTAGCTAAAATAGCCGTAAGTGTTAATGAAGAAAGCCTAGGACCTTCCCCTTGTCAAATCTCCAATTAAACAGGAAAGCTTGCCTACCACCCTTTTTAAAAGGATAATGTAGGCAACTAGGGGATAGTAGTTTGGTCTGCAGTGGGAGTTTTTTACAGTTATTAAAAACCTTCAAGTAAAGTATTTTTATTTCATAATTAGATTAGCATTTTGATAAAGATTCGGAATTATCACTGAAGAATGCTAGTTGTGTGTTTAGTTGTATCCGTCTCCATTATGGTTAGTAAAGGATGACTTGTCATAGTGCAGTCACGTACTGGATTTACTGCACCTGTGACGTTAGTACAGGGTTGAAGACTGAATTTGCAGGACATAACTACACAGGTTACTTCAGTTATGCATATGGCAGAAGTTTGTCCCTCATTTTCCAGGGAAAATGTAAGAACGCAGTTGCCCTGCGCTAGTGTAGAACTATTAAAGCAGTGAGCCTGGCTTAAGCATAATGACTTGTCTCCTTTGGCACTTTATGGGAGTTACTACTAATAACGTTGTTATTAATGTAGAGCATCAAGCTATGGTATTCCCTGCAAGAATGCTTATACACTACTTTAAAAAGGACTTTAATTCATTGCACTGCTCTCTGCTGCAATAAACTTGATTTATCAGGAGTAAATGAAGTTTAATGTAATCAAACAGAAACCACTATAAAAGCAAGCTCTTTAAATAAAGGCACACGAGGTTCTGCAGCTAAGACAAATACAGAATAAAAGCTTTCTTTTAATAATACAGTTTTCAGCATGATAGACTGGTATATTGTGAGCACCATAAAAATGGTTGTGTTGACTTTCTCCATTGTGCAACTGGAACTGTGTACTTGTGTGTATGAAGTACAGGTGTCTACTCAGTTGTTGAGGGGGAAAAAAAAGAGGAAGAACAAAATCCGTCTGACTGTTCCTGTTGCTTACCAAGTGGATGTTGCATAATTGGTAGGTCAGTGTGGTGTTTGGGTGAACTCATCATCAAGTTTCTATTTTTGCCTTTTAAGGTGCTGTTTGGGTTTCTGTTGACCAGGTCTGGGGCAGTGACCTTACCTAGACCTCAAAGGGCTTAGAGCATTAATTCTACACCTTTGAGCCCCAAGAAATCCCCTTGACTGTTTTCCTGGAATATGTACACAATCAATAAAATAACACGATGAGCTACAGTTTCTATATGCTTGAGTTCCCTGGACATTTGACCCAAGTCCTCAATTTTTTTTCTTGAGGAAAGGAGCCTGTGCATGCCTATCTGCACTATTTGACCCTGTGCTACCTGTTACATTAAATTCCTTTCTGCGAGTGAAGCATGCTAAAACTTTCTAACTGTAGAACGTTGTCTCCTTATTTCTGCACTGGTGCAGATCTGTTTAATGAGAAAGATGTCTTTTATCTTCTAACCACAAGACAACTGGGTGTGGGGGGGGAAAAAGGCACCTAAACCCATGTGTGGTAATACAATATAGGTGTACTAGAACTGTGTAAAGGTATCATGTGTACAGACCCACTGGCCTCTTATTACCCGTAGGCTGAACAGTCTGAGTTCCTGCATATCCCTTGGGTTTGAACATACTGTATTGATCTTTTACAAAACAGTGAAATGCGTTCCTGATGCCAAAAATGTGATCAAAGAACTTGCGTGGGCTAGGGTAGCAGTCAGCATTTTTTTTTTTTTTTTTTCTCCAGCCAAAGACACATGCATCAGCCTCAGATTATTAGAAAGGAGAATGAGGTTTATGAATCTTGTTCCACATACGAACTGCAGAGCTATTATTACCAGCATAGTTGGTGTGTATGGTGCTAGTGGGGATGTTTTTCCCAAAGGCTCCAGGCTTGTCTTATCAATGGGTCGTGCCCAGAGCATGTGAATCCTATGCTGTGCAGTGCCTGGGGGGCTGTCTACAGGTATTCACTGCTTCCCTCCCACATGCCTGATTACGTGAGGAAACAAAAGACTAGCATTAGATGAAGACTTTAGTTTGAGTAAAGTGCAAAATTTACGTTCCTTTCCCTTTTTTGAGCAAATACAGCAGCTTTTCCATTAGGAGGAACAGAGCTGGCACACGGTAGCTGGAAACCAACTTCCTGTATAAATTGTATTTGCCATGTCTTTGAATGATTTTAAAGGTGAAGCTAATTTAATTATTTGTGGCTTAATTCTGCGCAGAGGCTATGTGGGTGCAGCAGCGCTTGAGTACTCCGGGAGCTACTGTTAGTGTCTGCACAAGGCTGAGGCTGTCCGTGGGCAAGGTACGCGCATCCCACCGCACTCCGAGGCACCAAGGTTAAATTGGCACTAAACAAAGGGAGAGGGTAACTGAGGCGCTTAGGGAGGTTGGTGGTGTCTTCAGCTGAGGCAGTAGTTGAGGAGACCTGGAGCAGCGGGAGGAGTGAGCTCCTGGCTGCATGCACACCCACCGTGTCCCAGCTCGGCTTTGCCACTGGGGTGTTAATGCCCAGCACCCTCCCTGGGGGCATCAAGGATTCCCGGAACCCCTCTGCCTGTGGCCAGTAGGGATGCCGAGGGAAGGCCCGGCTTCCAGCCCACCTATCCCTGCAGTACTAGAGCCGTGCGGTCACTGCCACAGCCTTAAACCACTTTCCCTTGCTAGCAAAAGCCTCTGTCCAAGTACCCTCCTTTCTCCCACTTACTTGCCAGGTGAGCACAGTTAAAACTAGGGGAGCAGCTGGTGGCACTCATTTTGGGGGGGGCCGCCTGGCCGTGTAGCCCCTGCTTTGCTGCGTCTGCAATGGAATGGTCCTTGGGCCTCGTGTTGGGAAAGTAAATGGCAACTCTCTTCCCTTTGTGTGCCACTATTAATATTACTATTACGTTTTCTACTAAGTCCTAGCAGCCTGTGTGTCTTCTCAGAACTGCTGAGCCCAGCGTGACTATACTGAGGGTTCTGTTATGACTCCATGACTTGGCTTGGTGAGTTATAGCTGGTTTAGAACCCATTGTTACATAGGCATGGCCAGTTGGCTTAGCCTGAAATTCTGCATTTGCAAACTGGATTTTGTTCTCCAGTCACTCTAGATAATTGTATTACGCAAATAATTGCAACTGCCTTTAGGTGGTTAACGTTCTGATTTGGTATTTAAGCCTAGATATTGAATTTGAGGTACTGAACTACATCTTCCTTTTTCTGAAACTTTTTTTCAATTTTTCAGATTGATTCTGAATGCTGGTGTCATTCAAATCTAGTACTTTTTTAGCCCTTCCCAACTGGATATTGTTCAATGCTTTGCTGTCGTGCATTTAAAAACATTAGGTATTTTCCATAATGAAAACCACTGATTAAAAATGTACTGGATTCAAGATAGACCAATAGAAAATACATATCCATTAAGAAAAAAATATTACAAGATTTTGAAATATGGGCTTCTTTTACATCAATTCAAATACTTCTGCAAGGTCATTATTGCGTCTAATGCATCAAAACAGGCTGAAAAGGGGGGTTGGGGAATGGCACCCTCTTATTAAACAAATGTTTGTACTTTGCTTTTTTCAGTGTGTCTAATATAAATACTAAGACGGTTAAGATGCTTTCATAGGGTAGTAATGCAAATTATGAGAAAAATAAGTAATCTCCCTTTTGAGGTCCTACAAATTACAGCTGGAACTGATCACGCTCTTCCATGCTTCTAGACAAATTTCATATAAGATGCTGACTACCTGGGGATAGCAAAGAGCTGTGATAGCAAATGTTTCCTCATCCCCATTGTTTGCCTTATGATTTGCTTTATGCAATATTTAAAGACTACGTCTTCGCTAGAGGGAAAGGATGATGTGTGAAATAGAGAAATAAGGCAAGATATTGTAGTCTGGGGTTCCTCCTCTGTTCAGATAATGTTGGCAAAGATACAAGAAAGAACAAAAAGCAGAACTTCTTCATCTCAGTGTAGAAGAAGGTGCAGCCCTTTTATTCTAGAGGAAAAATGCTTTTAAGTCATTTCAGAGTAATAAGCAATTGATAGGGAAACATTAACTGTGTAAAAAATTCTTAGTATTTTTAATAGTTTATTTCATGTCTCAAGTGTATGATTCTTGTAAAGAATTTTTTTTTTTGCCTACTACAAATGTAACATGTATTTGATGGTGGTTCAGAAGTACAATGGCATCCTCAAAATAGTCAGGTGTTACATACTGGAAAACCAGTTAAACTGGCCCTTGGAGGCCACCAGGAGGGGGTCTTTGCAGTATGGGGGGGGTGGGGGAGTGGGGTTGGGGTGTCAGCACAGCTGCAGCCCCCAGGAAGCCATGAGGAAAACCAAGGGTTTGGAAGGAGCAAAGTAGTTTTCTGAAGGACACCATTGCATTGTGGTTTAGGTCGTTTCACCAATCACAGTGCAGACTAGCCTCGGTCAGGCTTTTTTTTTTCTGAGGGGGCAGATGGAAAAAAGGAATTTACTATATAATGCCTTACATTAGCTAGGGTACACCTTGAGTTTATAGGGCAACTTTTGCTAAGTTTTTAAGATCTAACTAGAAATTAACAGAAACCAGAAATCAAATGACAATTTTAATAGACTTTAGAACAGAGTGTACGAGTATAAAACACTGGTTTTGTATTTCAAAAGTTGCAGGAAGATAGCCAGTCATTTTAAACAGTCTTCTACAAAACATATGCCAGTAGATTACATAAAAGACACTATATACAATATAAAAGAGCAGAAAACAATCCTCACTGTAAAAATAATTTAAAACAAGTATTTCAATTTAAAATATCTCCTATAGCACAAACTAATACATTGTGACATGCAAGTGAAAACTAAACATATTGCATTCTTTAGTGTAGCCAAATAAGAGCTGTATTAAATTTGGACAATGAGACAACATGCCAACATTTTCTGATGAATACAGGACGCTGTTCTTCAATATTAAGTGATGTATTTTATTTTCAAAGAACAGCTACTATACATCTTCCAAAATGTAATAAATAGTAAAGCAAAGTATATGAATAATCTACACCGTAGAGTTCATTTGGGCCAATGTTGAAAAAGTGGTTTATAGAAAAATGCTGTTTCACTTACTACTGCACTGTGCAATTTTACAAAATAGTTCTAAAGGCTTGGAAACCATCTGCACTTGAAAATTCGCAACATCCAGTTTTAAGGCAGCCTAGCACTTGACTATACAATGTAATACTTTGAGTAGCTGCTTTGCTTTTCATGTGCAAGGTAGAGCTAGCAGGTGGGAAGTTATTTTCCCAACCTCAGGCATGACCTCAAAACAGTGTGATTCCAGGTCAGGTTCCTAGTCTGTGTTTTGGCCACTCAGCAGTGTAAGCAGACGCTCTCGGTATTTGAGTGAGTTTCTCCAGGTTTTGTTGCATCAGTAAGTATAAAGGAAGAGCTTATTTTTTTGGGGCCTTTTCACATGCTGGTAGAAACACCGTTCTGAACTGAGCCTAGCTTCCACAGCAGAGCCTTGGCAATTTGTCAACTGCTATTTGAAATGTGAGCTGCGCTATAGTTGACTTTTGTATACAACATGAAAAACTTCTACCACGGGGGATCCATTTTGTTCAAAATGCCAGTATTATATTTGCTAAGGAGCCAATGTCAACATCGCTTCATGTCCACAGGAAGTATTAAACTCAGTAACATAAGCATTTTCACAGCACTTCTTGATCCATCTAAAAAACACAGGATTTCTCAAGTGCTCACTGTCTTGTTTCCATTTAAGGATCTACTCACATTTAAGTATGTCTCAAACATACAAAGTAACTGTTAAAGCAAAAAAATTAGCTGCCACAGTAGGTCTTAGAAAATGCCAGTGTTTAATGACAGACTAGGCAAAAATGAAAGGTTTAGCAGAAGCATAAGAAGATTTTAAATAAACCAAACTGTTACAAAGCAAGAGGTGTGAAAATACCATTCTTTGGTCTAAATTAGCTGTTCCCTTTATATTAGTTTAACATTCCAATGGCTTTTTCAAAACTGTTTAAAAATAATATAAGCTGAAATTCATTATGCAAAACTATGTATTATATACATGGATGCCTGATCAGACAGATGAACTTAAAAGTGAACATAGTGACAATTATTTAGATATTCCTAGTACCTTAAAAAAAAAAGATGAGTTAGTGTTGAGTGCGCAATAATAGAATTTTATTGAAAAAGGTAAAAAACTAAGCATGAAAATCTGTTTTAGTTGTTTATAAACACTACATCCTTATGGTTTTGTTGCTCTAAATTCAGACGTAAACATTCATTCTGACATGCCAAAGCTCCTAATGCTGGTGGAAAGTTCCTGTAACCAGTCAGTGATCACTTTACAACTTGTTGCTCGGGTGATCAGTCCCTGCGGCTTCACTTGTATACGCTGATTCATCAGCTGCCGATTCATCTTGTTCAATTCCATCTTCCCCGAATCCAGCTTCCTCTTCCCTTTCTGGAGCATCCTCATCCTCTATGCCATTGTAAAACTCCTCCATCTCACTCTCATCCTCCACATCTAAGCTCTGACTACGACATGAACCACTTTCACTGCTGCTCCCGCAAGAGCTAGAAGATATGATATCATCTTCAGAATCTGAGTATACCTCAGCCCCGTGGAATATATAGCGATTTGGTGGTAAAAATAGATACTGAGTACCTGAAACAGAATTTCAAAAGTCAATAAAAGGCTAAAATAAATTATTCATAAAAGATCTTGCAAGCTTCTGGTTAGAAAGTACCTGCATGTATGTATTTTCATCAGTGATACTTAACTGACAAAGCAGATTATGTTACAAACCTCTACTTCAATGTATCATTAGGAAGAGCACATAACAAATGCTTCACTGGGAAGCTCAGCATTCCTTCTCCCCCCTCCCTATGACACAAAAGAGCATTTAAACTGTAATGTTTAGCAGCTTTTTTCATCAGTAGACTTATTCACAGCTACATTTCCATTACTTGGTTCTTCATCCACGATGATTCTCTAGTGTGGTACCTCGTTACATCAATTAAGAGACTACACAGTGGAAGGCTTCCTCGGAAAGGTTGAAGTTTCCCTCAAAATGTGCCTGGCCCCAGCTGTGAGATTTACTTTTCACCTCCTGTCATGACTTCATCTTTCAGTTCTACAAGATGGCTGCCATACCAAATTAGCACCTACTGTGACCAGCTTCTACACACCTGAGGATCAAACTCATTTTTTCTGAAATTTTTGGAAGTGTTAGAAACTGATTTATTTTTTGATACTTACCTTAAACCTCCTAAACTTTGGTCTTTCTAGGGAGTCTGTAATCACTGATGATAAAACCTATTACGAATTACAAAAAGTTTTCCTAGCAGCCTCTCCAAAAGAAATAAACAATACAATGATGAGTTATGCAGACACTTGTCTGAACAAAAATAACGACCAAAACCCACCAAGTCCCTCAAGGGTAACCTATTTATTGCTTTAAAGTAAGTCTAGAGTAAACATCTGGCCAAAAAATGCAAAACACTGAGAAGAGTTAACGCTTACCATCCAGCCTTTTGCTAATCTGTTCTTTTGCAGATCTGTTTACCCAGCACTTCTTCAATATTTCATTTTTTTCTTTATTTTCTCCGTTGTTAGATCCATTTTCCTTCATTGTTTCAGAGTTCATTAGTTCACTAGTAGGATTTTCTGGGTTTTCTGACGATGTTTGTGTGTCCTGAAGCTTTTCCTCTGTGCAGGTCCCTTTAGTTTCTGAGGCAGGATCACAGTTTTCTACCTTACAGTCAGCTGGCTGTTCTGAAGACACCACCAAAGTATCTGGTGGGGTCATTCTTTCTGGTGAACTAGAGTCTTCTGAAATGTTTAAAGGGGTAGGCGGTAGCTCAGATGAGTGCATTTCGAGCTCCTTGTGCGTTCGTGGAGGCTTTTCTGTTATTTCTGAAAGTTTTACTGAGTTGTAGCAAAGTTTTGTATATTCGCTACCTAGCCTTTGACATAACTCATTAATAATAACATCACAGTCTCCAAGAAGCTCCACGTCAAAGTGTAGATGAGGCAAAGGTTCCCTATTAATTAAGATCTGAGGCACTTCATGGGGAATGGAACCTATAAATAGAAAAGAGAATTTAAAGGTAGTCACTTCAGTTTTACTTTCAGCAGAGATCTACTTGAAAGTTTGATTCCTCAGACTTCTCATTCACTTGCAAGAAGATGAGGAAGAAGACAAGCAAATCTCAAATTTAACAACAGCAGTTTGAGGAGCTATGCCTACTGTAGCCTATCTGGACTTCTTTTCCCTGCTTTTCCCAGTAAGAAGTGTTCCTCTACTCCATCACTAAGAAACACATCCACAGAAATACTGACTACAGCAATGTTTGGTCAAGTGTTAAATAGATTATTAAAATTAATACTATAAACTCGTATACAAGAACTGTGCTGATTTTTGTGCATGCATTTTATGTACTTAATGCACATGAAGAATATCCTGCTGGTAAATGACATCCCATTAATTAGGTCAAAATACTTCCAGGTACAGTCTACACTGTACAGGGTTGCTCAACCCATTCCTGACATTTAGGCTTCCCAATACCACCAGTTTGGTAACCTAGTGTTGATTCCTCAGATAACCAACCCATGAAATCCAGTTCTAGGACTCAGAAAGAGCAATGGTTTGTGTAGTGGATCCCAGCTTTCCTGTACTTCTGCATTTCCTGTCAGCCTAAACACTAGGCTCTGCCTCTTCTATAGGGAAGAAGATGTCACTAGGAAGGCTGTGGGTGCGGTACTGTTCCCAGTTAACAGCAAATGCTAAGCACATGTTTTGCTCAGGCGTACAGGTGAAGAGGATTTCTTTAGTACTAGTAAGTCTTGCACTCAGTAGGCAAATAACCGCTTGTCATGGTATTTTCTCAGCCTTCCTAAAGGGCATTTTTCTGTAACGTATATTAGCAGAGAAGTTTTTCCAGATCACTTTTAAAAGCTGAGGGTCCAGATGGTGACACACTATGTAATGCACACTGTGTATCATTTAGTACTAAGTACGGACTTTAAAATAAGCTACAACTCAGACACCTGCTGTATACTTAATCTGATTTTTTTGATTCCACATTTATGTTTTTAAAGATGATTCCTTTCTAAATCTTCAAGTAACTCTGAAAGCATACTGCAAGCAGGGAGAGAAATTAATTGAATCTCAGAACAAAGTCATTCAAGTTTTAGGAGAGTAGTCTTTCAGATTATCATTTCATTACCTTGAGATCTGTCTGCAGTGCAGAAAAAGCACTTAGGATTTGTTACTTCCTCTATTTTGCATTTCAGCTTTACATAGGCAATTAGTTTTCATCTTAGAAAACTAGATACTTAATCTAGTTTCTTCACTGAATCAAACCAAAAGCATTTCTTAGAGGTCTTAACTGAGAGTTTTGCTTCTGATCCAAATCTTTGGAAGGAAGTATTACCAGAGATAGTCACTTACTTGGAATCAATGCTACTGGTCTTACTTTCAGTGAAGACCCAATGACAATAAGGAGATCAACTTCATTTTTGTCATACTTCATGGCGCGATGGAACTGCTCAGGTAAGTTCTCTCCAAAGAACACTATGTCTGGCTTCATGATAGCAAGCGGTTCATCAGGTGGACATCTGGGACATCTAGGTACAACCTGCATTAGAACAACTTCTATTACTACAATTAAAGGCTGTGCATCTTGAAAACCTGAGAATTTAGCAATTCACAGTGACTAATTCTGGCAAAAGAAGGAAGTTTCAGTGATATTTCCTCGTTTAATTTTTCTCTGGATATACAGACAAGTACATTTCTTACTCTAGCCTACAGCAACTGCACACAGAAATAAAACTACAGCAGGAATAAAGAGGAAGTCTTCTTAAGTCAAAGGGGAGAAACCACGCAGATCTACACCACAGTTCTTATCTGACAGCTAAGACAAAGTCCTGCTCAGCACCAATGGGTAATTACCTCCTGTTTGACAGGAATATATTTTTCTTAGTTTTATCAGAGCAAAAACTTACAATTTCACTGACAATTTCCATTATAAGATCTGATGTAACCCCGCTCCTAATCAGAGAGTACATTGTACAGCTTTACCTCTCCTCCAAAAGGATATGTGCGTTACACACGTACATAAACAGGGCACTGTTGCAGGTGACTAGCAAAAAGCATACAGGAAAAGAACACAGGAAAGAACTTTTGGTTGGTCTCCATTTCAAACTCTTCCAATTCCTCCGAAAACAGAGCAGAATCCCTGTTCGCTAAAAAAAGTTGACAAGAGTTACATTTGTGGAGAAGCGGGCTCCCTTTACTCCTGAAACCAGAGGATTTTCTGATCTTTGGGACCTCTTTCAACACTTTCCTATCTATCTTAAGAATTTTTCAGAGGGAAGAAAAGCAAGAAGGTGAGTGATGTATGCACAGACAGTGCTTCAGTTACTACTCAGCAATGTTTCTTTCAAATAGTTCGAGTCTTCTCAGCTGCAATGTTAAAATACGATACCCCAGAATAAATCTAAGGAGCTACCTGTAGCTGCAATCCTATAGCAGTCATCACAAGCAAGTTAGTGCTGTGTAAAGAGATGTATGTTACCTATTGTAATAGGAAAATATATGAAAACTGACATTTAAATGCATAACAACCCCCTCTTGTACACAGAGTGTATGCGTAAAAAATAATACAGAACTTAGAAAGTTTTAATCAAAGAACTAGTCTGTGGATGCCTGTAGTAGGATAAAAGACAATGCTTTCCATATGAGAAAACATCACAAGTAAAAGACCTTCCTCTAGTGTCAAAGGACCTTTCCCCAAAAATATGTGTCTTTGAACAAAGAATCCAATCCGCCTTTGAAGAAAATCTTGTGGGAGGGATGCGCAAGAAGTGATATGGCACAAGAACTAGGAACTGGTGTGGTGGAAACCTTCATCCCGTACCCAAGCTAAAGAGCATCTAGTAACCCCATGCTAAAGGGAAACCAACTAAAGAAATCCCCAAAAAGGAGCAGATGGGTAGAATGCATCTTGAACTTCTTCCTCGGATCTTTACATATTAGAGAGAGCTCATAACACACTAACAGCTTAAGCTTTTCTGAAGCTTTTTACCCTGCTGTCTCTTCTGTTGATGTTAGTGATGCCCTTGCACTTCCAGTTCGAAGCTTAAGGAGGGAAAATAATTTGCTCTGTATTAGGAGGAAGATGAAATGAAGACCTCTAACTTTTGATTTAAAGAGACCAAGTAATATTAACTCTGTTTCCATCATTTCTCACAGGAAGTCCAATGACTTGTGACTTAATGGATCTCTGTAGAGCAACTGATGTCCCTGTCCAAATCATTTGAGTCACTGTAATGGGCCCATAAATGCGTTTCAACACTACACTACTCACCAGCTTCTCTGCTAATCCTCAGAAAGGTCGTCAGTAAGGGGGGAGATCTATTCCAAGAGCTGAAATTGATACCAAGAAGTTAAAGCTAGATAATTGGCCACTCAATTGCCTAGGGTCCTCTTTCCCTCCAGAAGTAGCACTCCCCCAAAACCCCACCACCTCTGCTGATGTACTTGTCTAATGAACGAGAAATAGAATTTCTCATTGACTTTTGATGTTATCCATGTATCAAAAACAAGATTAGTAAAAATTATGTTGGTTTAAGAATATCCAAGAACTGGTGCATGTTTTCCATTTCTTGGTCCTTTCTTCCTAAATCTGAGACCCTTTCACTATTCCTTGAAGCTGCCTAAAACAGTCAAAAGCAAAGTAAAAGTGCTGTTTTTTGAAGTGACTGACAGTTGTTTTGCTCAAAGTTCTATCTGTGTGATTTATAACTGCTGCTGCTTCTCATCCGGAAGGATGGTTGTGTAGAGCAACCAAGAGAAAGAATCATGCTACAGGGAACCAGCACATTATCTTGGAAGTGGCAAAAGAATGAAGAGCAGCAACAAGAAATTGGTGGTTTTCTAAACAGATAATCTCAAACAGTTCTCAGTCTACAATATGTTGAAAGGAAATCTTGGCAGAAAGATGCTAGCTAGACTCACTTCCTTATGAAGCACCTATGACCATCAGGGGATGGACCAGACAAAGGAAAGGTAGCATTTTTAGGGAAAACTAAGGACAGGGGGCCATGTACAACTGAACTTTCAAATAGTGGGAACAGCAGAGACTAGGAACTGGACGATCTATTGGGACCCAGGTGCCAAAACCATTTTTGTGAAGGGCAACTTGTTAGAGAACAAAGCTGTTGAAATGGATAGTGTTTTGTTTCCTAAGTACAGAAAAGCTTCTTTTGATATCTAAGGAACCAAATTCTATATTCTAGAGAGCCAACAGACAAAGAAACTGCATAGCGCTGGTTTGGGAAATGCAGGCTACAGAATAAAGATAATGATGGCAAATAGAACAATTTTTTTTTTCAGGTATAAAGGAGAAGGGATATTTTTCCTTTCAATAGTGCTGTTTTTTGTTGTGTGAAATTATATTTGGCAATATTGATTTTGCATTATGAAAGTAATTCAGTATAACAGCTAGGGCCTGCCCTGGAAAGATATACCTGGCAACAGGACTGTAAGATTAGGGCTGAGAGATTGAGTGTAAAAAGCTCCTTCGCTCTCATCTTGGGATGAGAACCCCGTTTGTTCTCATTATTCACAAGTATTGCTACAGTCATCTTCTCTCCACCTCCTCAAGCTTCCATTGCTGAGCACCAGCAGGGTCAGGCCATCAGGGCAGGAGTTTGGTTCAGCATATAAACATACAATGATTAAGGTGTTGTTAGGAGGAGTCCTGACCACTAACAATCAAAACAGAAAATTACAGAGTGCTTAGGAATGGTTGTTTAGAAGGAAGAAAACCTAGACTCCAACCAGCTGGTTTGAAGGTTAAGAAGCAGCAAACATCTGTATGATAAAAAGTTCTCAAAAATAATTCTCTTAATGGGTAAGTAAACCAGATTTCACAGTCAATATTTCAGTGTTACAAAGCCTCACACTTATGAGATTCACATTTCTTAAAGCTTTAACTCAAACATCTCTTCTGAAAGGTTTTCATTGAGTTCCATTTCAAATGTAATACCTGAAAGATTTACATCACTCCCATGTTTCTTATCTAAAACTGCACCTGTGGATTCAAGCATTTATCATAAAACATGAGCCTGTAGAAAGAGAATCCCCTTCCATTTGTATGAATAATCTGTTTGATCAGAGAATCATCATCTCTGATCTTTCAAAATAAGGGGAAGAAGAGCAAACAGGGTCTCGCCAAGCCAAAGGTACATCTGCTCTGACAGAGCAGAACTAACTCCTGCCTTGCCCTGGGGCACTTCACACCCAGATGCAGGGAGTTCTGATACAGCACAGTTCATAAGTTCTAGAAAACACAAGTCAGAGATCTCATTTGATCCTCTGCCTTGCTCAGAGGCTGCTCTGTTGTTAGCAGTGTCTCCATGCATCATCTACTATTTAAACATATCTTTAAGGTAGGTAAATGCTCAAAGAGCAACCAAAGTTATAAATAGCTAAGAATGCTTTCTCAGTGTGACTGTGAGTTCAGATTAACATAAAACAGGTATAAATCCAACTTTGTACTTACCATTTTAACCTCCACTTTTCTTGGAGGTGCCATTAAAAATAAGACTCTTACGGTTTTGTTCTGCTTTTTCCCATTACCTAATTTTTGCAGTATAGTATTAGAGTACACTTTCAAATACTAGGGAAAATGCTAAAATACAGATATGCACTTTCGTGAAATACATGCAAAGATGTGTAGCCTTTTAAAAGCAGATCTTTTAAGCAATACAAGGGTGGTGTTTCATGATATTTTTGAGAGTTACTTATTAGAAAGCTGCAGTGAGTTAAAGTAAATTTTTACCTGATTGAAAATATCTCCTCGAACAACTTCACAATCAACTTTGTATTTACAGATCAGGCAGGAAGCTGTTGCAAAGGAACCTGAGGAGAAAAACCCGTATGGTAGAAATAAGGATTTTCAGTCATTCAGATTTGGTCTTTTTGCCCAAGCTGTTTTGACACAAATGTTGCAGTGCTACAAAAATCAGTCATTAAAAGTAATTTAAAATTAAGATACTTGTAGTACTAAAAGTAGTTCTTCTCGATGTTAGTCAGCAGAAATCTTGTTTTAGGCGTAGGATATACCACATGCATGTCAACAAAAATTGTACTGTGTCCTCATTCCCCCAACCTGTGCAAGCATATACAAGGCGAGGCACACAGAACCTTCCCTTTTCCTCTTTACACAACTAACGGTAGTGCCAGCAGCTCTGCAAACAGCAGACACAAACCCACATGAACTCAAGAAACAGTGAGGCAAAATAACTAAGAAAATGGGTTAGTAAAAACTTTGCTATAGGCATCTAAAAAGCAGTACTGTTCCTTTCAGCAGAAGTGAGAAGCTGCGGTTATAGCGTTCAAACTGAAATACTGCTCTGAACTCGGTACCCAGCTTAGCCAGTGTGTATTACTCGGCAAGAGCGTGTTAAGTTGGTTGCTCCATCCAGCCACTTGGTAGCTCTAACTGGGCTGTTTCTGAAGCAGCTGAAGGTGATGCCCAAGTATCTGGTAGAGCACTTGTGTCTCTGTTGGTCTAAAGGGAAAGCTTATATGGTGGCCAACGCACACAAGAAAACACAGTGTGAAGTCACTGTGGCAAACTAGAGTGGCCTTTTGGTGCGCCCATGGCCAGGAGAGATAGGCTTACAAGGCCTTTTATCTGTGGAAGGAATAATGCCAGAAGCTGACAGAATGCTGAAGAATAAAGTGAAAAGATGACAGATTTTCTCCTAACCATGAAACAAGGCTTAAAAAAATAAAATAATAATTTGGGGATCTTTTTGACCCTGCACTAGAATGTGCCATTCATACAGCAAAAGTGTGGAGCTCTCTAATTTCTAATGGTGAATACAAGGGCAGTAAGAAAATTCTGTGACTGAGTCATGTATGGCGGGTACAAAGGACTCTCTTCAAAAGGAAACTTTGAGAAAGCTAATGGTTAAGATGTTGAAGGCTTTGCAGAAGCTAGGAACAGCAAAAAACCTCTGGTACCAAAACTTTATCTGGGGTATTATTTTAAGCCACACAAAGCAAAGCAATTTTCTGCTCATAACCTACGCGCAGCAGCCAACCAACACTTACACTGCTAAATGGAGTCTGGGGCTAACTACAACATCAGAACATGCTTTGGGGTATGCTATTGTATCTGGGTAAGACAAAGAGTGGAAGCACAGAAAAACTCAGAGCAGATAATTTATGAACAACTGGCAGTTCAGGTCTGCTAATCACCGCCGGCGTGGAGTGCACAGCTTCTGAAACGCTTGCTCAGCATTGCAACTCCCAGAACTTGCAGGATTCCAAAGACTACAGGAAGTATGGCAGTTATTATTTGCTCATTATAATTTGTTTATAGTAATAATTTGGCCCTTTATACAGTGTGTTAGGGACATGTCTGTCAGGCTAGCAGACCTATTCCTGTCTGAGGCATCTGTTGCTACCTGCTTGCAACTCTATTAGGTGAGTTATTTTTCACTGGTCAAGAAGTTATGCTGCCCCATGCACAAGTCATGTGTAGCCAGCAGGCCACTGCCTCTATCATCCAGCTACAGCAATGGCACGGAATATGATCCAACTCCAGCCATGCTGCTCAACTTCAAAAGCCATTTTAAATTCAGAAAATACATCCAAGACACAGGAGTTTTGATAGTAGCAACTTTACCGCAGGTCTGCAGTATGAAATGGGTTCAAAGGTTCATATATCAACTCCCCAAATCATTACAGGGTTTCTTGTCATGATTAACTTGCCATTGCCACAGATAGACAATAAAGATAGAATAAATGTAGCATTATGAACGCTTAGATAAGAGTTTCAGTTTTTCTTTACCCACTACCGTTGGTCAACTAGCATTTGTTAAAGAGCAGCATAACTGGATGTCAGATAAAGCTTGATGTGCTCAAAACACCCTTTGCTAATTTCCAAAGGCCTCAAAATCTCAAAGTTCATAGCAAGTTTTCAAAGAATCTTTTACATTTGTAATCAACTTATACAGGACGTACAGTGAAGATAGTCTGAAATCTCGTTACTGTAGTGTGCAACTGCAAAAATAGGAAGCTTGAATGTGGCAGTGACGTGTAAAAACATAACCATGTAAGGAGTTCATGATAATACAGAATGTGAATCAAAAAAAAATGCATGACACACCAAGTACAAATGGATTTGGGTTATTCGGCAGGAAGGGTTCTCCTGTGTGCTGTCTGGCCACCACCGCAGAATACCACGTTTGCTCTGTTTGAATAAAGAAAATTGACGAACCTGGCACCGAGCTAAGCTTTGTAGATAAGGAAACCAAGTGAGTTTGGTCCCTGGAAAAGGTGGAATTAGACAGACAGGTCTTACAAACGTGCCAACACTGTTTTTAAGCAAGAAGTCTACTAAATGATCCAAACATGCACTTTAAGAACTCATTTTCTGCATCCTTTCCTTAAAAATGGATCCTTAGCCTTTTAGCTTGACATTTGCAAGTCCTTGGAAATGGAAAGCATATCAAGTAACTAACTAAGAGATTCCACTTAATTTGGTATCATAACTACAGAATGTGTACGACACTGAAGGTGTAACAAGATGATGTGCAGTTCAACTGAACAGGTGATTAATCCACAATATTTTATACGTGAGGTAAAGTCACTGAAGTGTCAGGGTATTTTAAGATTTCAATGGAATATATTCTAAATAAAGAATCAGATAACAGCTAAACTCCATTTAATTAATAGTGAGAGGGACTGAAAAAGACTGATTCCCACACTGTGTTCAGTCATGAATATAAAGGAGCACAAAATACATTTCAGAAGTTCAGGTCTAAGCTTGTGTGAACAGGGTGTGGATCTTCACTGATAGACAAAGGCCACCGTTTATCAAGCATAATTTCTGAAAGAAATTTCCACTTGAAACACTTCTGATTTAAATACTTAAGCTACCTAAAAAAAAATAAAATTAGCATTTTAACAGCAGGATATCTGTTGCCAAGAGATACCAATTCAAGAAAAAAAACATTAATTCCAATAGCGATTACCTTGTCACGTGCACCAGTAAAAATTATTCCTACACACAAAATAAGTGAAACTAAACCCACTAACCATGACACTGTATTATCCTTTGGATTCCCGCAACCTGTTCCAATGTGTCTATGTTCTGAGTATAGTTGCGAAGTAGTTTTCCTTCTTTATCCATCAAAGCTATGAACTTGTGACAGAGAGATGGCTGGAATTGTCCTGGATAGATTTCCTAGGGAATTCAGAAGTACATTAGAAAGTGTAAGTCTTTATTCCAACTCCAGCAATTCACACAGGGCTGAATATTATCAATAATGATGATGTCAGCAGTTAATGTTGTCACTCCCTTTGCATTTTGCCATTTCCCTCAGATCCAACTCTTAACAGCTGAGCTTCTGATCATGTCAGGATGACTTGCTCCACATGGAAGTTGGTATTTTGTTCTTCACAGAGCATAAAAGTAAGGTTTAGGTCTTTTTTGGTTTTGAGAACTATGAAATAGGAAAGCTTTCTTTCTAAGTGTCAAGTAACCTCAATATTTGTTATTAGAAACATATATGGTTTAACTGCAGTCAGACAAAAATTTCACGAGGAATTTGGATTATGGTCTTCTGGTTTGGGATAAGCAGTTTTTACTCATCAGCATTATCAGCAGCCGGTCCTAGAAGATGGGAGCCCAGAAAGCAGAATGACATTGGATATAGGGGCAAGACAGGTGGACCTCAGACCAGCTCTGCCAATTTAGCTGGTTACAATAATGATTAAATTAAAAACATACGGCTTAGCAGAGCAGTTCCACTGTGCCTGATAGATGCTTAGCCTTTCCATTAGATCAACAGTGAGGGGGTAGATGTACCTAAAGAGCATACGGAAAAAAACGTAGGCACTTTTGTAGAATGGTTTGAACAATGGTTTGATGTTTGCTCAGAGTGAACAAGGAGCCTGCCAAAAGGGAAAACTGAATGTAGGCACCCAGCTGAAAGCTTCACACTAGGAACCTCTGTCTCGAGCTGACCACCCCAGGTGGTACCTCTGGTTGCTGCATAACAAGGAGGACAGCAGCAGCACCACCACCACTTTGTTTCTCCGGAGCAATTATTTAGGGGAGGAGCTTGAATTCCAGACCCTCTCTCACCACTGAAGAGCGACTGGGCTGCAGTCTCACCTGGGAAAGTGAGGCCTTTTTACAGAAAAAGCACAAGGGTCACTGGCCAAAAGAAAGTCTGCAAGCAGGAGGCTGCTGCCTGCCTTTACCAGTAGAAACTTAAAGGTGACCCAAAAGTTCTAGCACAACAGTGAACTGTTAAATTAATCTTTGTGACAGCTCTGCCTTCAGCTACCATATAGCCTAAGTATTAACAAACAAAAAAGACTTTTTGAAAGCATTTGTTTTTTCCCAAATATATTTCAAGTTACTCATAATTCTGAAGCTACATGGGTCTTTGGAGTTAAACTGCAGCAATGATCCATGATTGCTCCTAGCGCTGTTACCCTGATTATGAATAGCCTAATACGTTATTATCATCAGATATTCATGTGGTCCTAACAGCTTTTATATCTTAACCTGAAGAAGCAAGACGTGTCCTGCTGCTGAGCTCTGCAAATTTATTTGGCCATTCTTTGCCCCTAGAATGAAAGGAACTGAAGATTTCATGGAATAAGAAATGAATATTCTAACTGAGCCAACGGGACAGAAAAGGAGAAGTAGGAGAAATTATTTAAGTAAAAAAGTATCAGCCAAATTGGATTTGGTCTATTCTGGTAAAACCTGTGTATAGACAGGCTTCAAGTGGGTTTTGTTTTTTGTTTCTTGTGGATTTTTTTTTAATTTTTTATTAACTATGAAAAAGCCAAGGAACTGAATATACTAATGAGCATCAAAATATGTAAGTATCTGGATAGGAGGCTTTCAGAGAAAGCTAGGCAGTTGAAAAATGCATTGATTTTTCCTTTCCAATCTTTAAAACACAGTACAGCAGCAGCATAAATTGTGAGCAAAGAGAAGAAAGAGTGAGCATAACTAGTAATGATTGATTTTCATAAGTCACTACTGGTTCTGTAGCAATTCTTACAATATTTTGTGTCTGGGGTTTTTTTTCCCCTGTGGAAATTCCAGACAATAAGTGCAATTATTTTTTTTTGTTTCTACATATGTCTACAACTTCTACACTCCCTTCTTGTCTTGGAGATGCACTCCCTGCTTTTTAAATTAAATTGTTTAATGTCACTAATATCTTTCCAAAAACTGCCACTTTCTCCCTTTTAAGCAAACACAGGTCCAGCAAAAAGGCTTTAATTCTCTTAAGATGTACAGATCCTTGTCACAGTTATATCAAAACCTGAAACAAGAACAAACTTATTAGTGCATGAAACTGCTTTACTCAGCTGTAAATACAGGGATAAAATGTGACTGTATTGTATGACACTGAACAGCATGCCATAGCGTATCAAATTCAACTGTAGCGTTCCATATCACTCATGTGCGGGCCAAGTTTCTCATATTCTTTCATTTTTTAGAGAAAGTAAGAGCAGCTAAGATTACTGAGTTTTTATTTATTCTCCCTGGAATTAGAGACGCTGTCTAGAATGGTTGTACGTATCATGAACTTATAACAGGAACAGTAAAAATAGGCTTAAAAAAAAAAGAGAGAGAATGTTGCTAAATATTTCTAGTAAGGCTAATATGTGGTTGCATACAATGACTGAAGTAACACTGAGGATAAAAAATTGAGACACTGCAAAGACCTGCCCAAGGAGAGAGCTGTTATGCTACTGAACGAAGTCTCTCATTAAAGTAAATTCAATATATTAACTTCTTTTTCTGTCTTGTTTATAAGAAAAGACAAAGATACTATTTTGTTAACAGAATAGTTTTATATCTGATTTATGCATTTTAACATTGTTGTCTGTCTTTACTGACCAAGATAAGAACTGTTGGAAAACCATACCTTTGCAAACTTAAAAAACGGCCTGGGATCCTTTCTGAAGTATTCTATATCAAACATTGCTTGAGGATCTGGAAGGTCTGGGAAGTCTACAGCAAGGCGTGCATAGATGCCATCTCTTGATCTAAAGTCAGGTATTCCACAAGACACAGACACCTGAAATACATTTTTGCAATCTGAAATAAGCAAAACTAATAAAGACTCGGTACGATAGAGACTATTTGGAAACCACACTTCTGTATGCTCACAGTGCTCAGAGACATCAAGAACAAAACCAGTCTAACCAGTCTGGGTTCTCTGTATTTATTTTGTTTTCATTTTTCTCTTTTTTGGACCAATATGACAAATCCCAAATCACAAGCAGAAGAAACAGCACAGGAACAAAGTCTGACAACTGGGCCAAAAAGCCCTTTAGTACAATCCATTCAGGCAGTTATAGGACACCAGAACTTACTTTTACTACTGGAAGTTTTGTCAGAAGTGAACAAAAATTCAAAACAGCGTTGCATTAAGTTTGATTAGTAAGTGTTCATTGATCTTCCAACTTAGGCTTGGACAAGGTGGTTGATTTTTATTTCTTCTTTCCATGCTAACACAGTAACAGAATAGATTCTTACTTTTGATGAATAAATGCCTTTTGATAAACAAACATTATTTATCAGAGCCTTGTAGTAGTCAGTAAAGACTAACATTTATTGTTTCAGACTACCCCAAAATGGTACGGGAAGAGGAGAAACAGGTGTATGACAGCAACTATAGAAAGAGCAAGACTGGGCAACAGAAGTAGCAGTGCTTTTCTGACAAGCTCATTTGAATTACTCATCTTTTCTGAATGGTGTAACACCCTCTGCGTATGAACAGAAATAAAAAATGATTGACTTCCATATCATGATCTGGTACATTGGTACAAAGCTGTACAACAGTTAAAATACATTCTTTAGTAAAACAGTGATTAATTAATTTTATTACCATCATAGAGCAGCAGATGTTAAAAAGAAAACTCAGACTCTGACCCTTTTTTTTCTTTTTGAGTCCTATTCTTCTAGTCCCTCTATCTCCATCAGGTATTTTAAAATCCACTGGAAGTTTGGTTAAAAAAATCGTTACCTTTGTTTCAAATGAAAAAATGACTAGGATAGAACATGTTTTGGAATAGGGAGACGTGATCTTCATAAGTATTTTATGTGGAAGCAAATGTTTAAGAGTTTAAATTTTTACAAATATTTCCGTGTAAGAATAGACATCCTGTCATTTCCAACTTAAGATCCAGTCTTGCAGTGTGCATCATTTTAGTGGGCAGCTGTGCCTCCTCTTCCCGTCTAGCACAATTCTTTGATTACAAACCTTGCGAGGGTCACATCATCTGCACGCTGTAAAGCACTGGGTAAGTATTGAACCATCTATATATTATATTCCCCCACTGTCATTGCAGCAATACGTACCCCAGCTCCAGTCAAGACCATTATTTTTCTGCATTCTTGTAAAAGTTTCACAGCATCATCAATAGTATTAATATCTTTTCGTTTTTTTCTTTTTGGTGGTTCTGAAAGAATGTTTATAACGATTTGCCACAGTGTCATGTCATCCAGTTCAGGTGGAGGGATTGTTTCCGGGAGCAGGTCTTTTAGAATTGTCCGTGGGTCTGTACCTAACATGAGATGCTGCTGAACAAAAGTGTAGGGACCTAAGAAAATTAAGAAATATAAATATTTAAAATTGAGTCAAGTATTTCAGATGGTCATTGTCCCATTTATTAATGTTTGTACTACAATTTCATTAATCCAATTTAATGCTTCATTCATCAAAACTCCTGTATGTTTTGGTCTAAATTCTGAAGTGATAGTATAGCTAGGGGTTTTACTTATTTATTATTATTTTATGTTAACCCATGAAGGATTTCACAGCAAGTTAGTCAAGGTAGAAATCCCCATTCATAGCAAACTTGATGGCTCTTAGACGTGTATAAGATTTTCACAATGTATCTCCGTTTGGTTTTTTCCCCATGTTTTGTAAGGTATTTACAGTAATAAGCTGAAGAGACAACAAACACACGTATACTTTCTAGTCATATTCTAAAACTTCACTCTAAAGAGACAAATAGGGCCCACCAATCCATGGATTGTTGTTGTTCTTTTAGTCGTCTAACACTAATGATTTCAGACATGACCTCCTACAGCCATCAAATCAATCTTTCCAGAAACACTTGAGATTAGAACAGTACAAGAAAAATAGGTAAATCTTAACAAGTTAAACTAAGACGACCCAAGTAGTTGTCACTAAGGCTAGTTACAATATATATAAAGAAAGCAATTGTTACAGATATTCACCCAAAAGGTACCAACAGTGATGGTCTAACGAGGGATCAGCAAAGACAACACATGGGCAGATTTTAAGTGGAATACTGTGTTGTCAGAATGTATTTTCTGGCTGCTGTTCTTATCAATACCAGCAAAATGGACACTGCAGTATGTACTTACGCCCCTGTGTTAAGACATGAGACCCCAAGTCCCAACCCCGCTGTGCCCTGGAAGCCCCTGTCCCACACAAGTCACCAGGGACTGTAGTGGTTATCCAGTCCTGGGTGAGGGACCTCACACAGAGGCAAGAACTTTCTACTGAGTTACTAACTGCTCTGCTTAACTTATCTATTGCTAATATGCAAGATATATGCAGACTAGTAATTCCCAAACTGATGTAAGACTTGGGACAGTGAGCCCCACAGACTGGCTAGAATCATACAAGATTCATCTTCTTGTTCGTTAAAGTATTAACGCTACTAAGTAAATAGGCTAGAAATATGCCATAAATCTGTTCAGTTTAAGGAGTCTGTGTGTATGCAGGATATCTACACAAAAAAAGACAGTGACAATTTTAATCAAAATACAGCGAGTTTAAAGAGGTTCTTTTTTAAAACTCCTTGAATAACATACAGAATACAGTCAACTCTAAGCTGCTCAAAAGCAGTAATTGCCATTTCTTTTGCAACAGAAGAAATCACTGGAAGACTGGGATGAAGAAAGTAACTGTACAAAGGCAAACAGCATCTAAGAACATGATATAGGCTTCTACCTATACGTGGTCTTGGGGTCCAATCGCTAGAACTTGCATGTGAGGCTCTGTCGTCTTCATCACTGTCACAGGAGTGAAACCCATTGGCTATGATTTCATCACTAAAAAGGAAGTTATCTGCAAGACAGCACAACAATGACGGGTTACATGTGAGCCAAACGGCACAGATATGTATTTAAATATATCATAAAACCTAAAATTGTATGCTTTTACAGTTAACTGCAATGAATTACTAATAGGCAGTTTCATCACTTAGACACAAAAAATTTCTATGGTTTTTGAGTTTATATAAACGCTCTCAAGGTTTCAGTAGACTTGGTATCTTAATACTGGGCTTTAGCGGGCTGGATGTTGACCTTAGTGAAATTTTCATTCTATAAAGTGTTGGACATTAAGGTTTTTTGTCCCTTAAAAATAATCCAAATGTTTTAAAAATACAATTAAAAATTCCTTTCCCTTACAGTTCTCACTGCATTCAGCTCACTGAGAAACTGGATTAAATGAAAACGTGTCACCATTTATAGACTAATCTTTGACTAGGTTTTAAGAGCACAACATTTTAAAAGAAACCCAGAAATACACACTTGGATACAACTAAGTTATAGAACGTCGTTAGGCTGTTGGCGCGCAGCTGAGCTGCAAGAGGTGACCACGTACAGGCTTGTATGAGATTAGAGTTATGACAGAAAACGTGCTGCCTTGAACCACCTTCACTAAGTCTGTCTCGCCCACTTTACCCTGCAGCTGGGTTTGGCTCAGCAAACCACACAGTTCCTGCAGCTCAGCTCGTGGCCTTCAGCCAGAGAAACTCAATCCAACTTCATCGTGTATCCAGATGGAGGAGTCCAAAGAAGAACGAGATACTTGTCTTGCAGCATGCCGTACTAAACTAACATTTAAGGGGAAATCTAAATTTTAACCTAAGCAGCTTATTAGAATATAGACTACCAAACCTTTGCTATAGTCTTTTTTTATTAGAAATAGCCACAGCAACTGTAGCGTAATTTGTACATAGTCTTAGATTTCCAACAAAGGAGAACAAGTCTCACTCATGCTCTCTAAAGCAAAGAATCACTATAAAAGTTTTCAATCTCGGCTTGAATAAACCCCTACAATATTTTAGCTAGGTTACTTCGCTCCACTCTTAAATAAAGAACACCACAAAACACCATCATTTTTTATTCAGAGATTGCATTGTTCTGTTCTTTCCCTTGTTCGCATAAATACTTTATTCTGATTAGAATGGAAAAAGGTAGAGGACAGAAATTTGCTTTTTGTACTTGCTGTCTTGTTCTTCTGAGACCACGGGTGCTCTTTTGACATTACTATTTCTTATTATTAATCTCCGTATTTACAGCATTTCACTTGCACCTCATTATGCATGCAGTCAGTGAGCACATCATGCAAAAAGCATTATGAAGAAGAAAAAAGTTGATTAGTACACATCAGTAAGTGTGAAGTGCAAGTTTTACAAAAACTACCTTCACGTCTAGAATCCAAGTCAACATAGTAAATGCCTCATCATATACTGATGACATTGAGGTGCATTTAAGAAAGATTGTGATAGATACAAAGAGGCTAAAGTAACAGTTTAAATTGTAACACTCCCTGTGCATTCATTTGGTTCCTCAAAGGACTAAAGGGAACGCGCTTCCAGAATTGAGCAATCCACAGCAAAACATCCCTGAGGATGCGAGTAACTGGAGGAAAAAGGCTTCACATAAGGCACCAATTTAGCTTTAATCTTGTGCTGTTCCAATGAAGTTTTTAAATACCAAGGCTGTTCGGAGCTTATTGTACAGCTCTGTTACCTTCAGGATTGCTTTTGCACAGGCAGAAATTTTCTGTAGAGTTTTACTATGGAGTTAGAGGTAAAATAACTGCATTCCAGGATAAAACGTAAAGACTTCACTGACAATGCAATATCATATGCCCTTTAAGAAGTCTTTCCAAAGCACTGCCTTAAAGAACAAAACCCCTCAAAACCTCTCTGCTTCAATAATGCAATGCCAGGTACTTCCATACTTGATGCTGCCCAAACAGTATGCTTCAAACAAGATACTTTTTAGAAGATTATAGTTTAGCTTTTGCCACAGTCACTGAAATCTTAACCAAGACCGTAATGTGAAGTTATTTAAAGAACTGGTCAAGATTGGTGCTCTTGTGCTTTCTGTATAAGTTCCCGAGAAACAGAAATAAAATAATTTCAAGGCAGAGATTGTGAAAGGGAAACAGGGCTTTTGATTTTTTCATTTTTAATGACTTGTTGCCAGCAACACAGCAAAATAATTGTTTTCAGAAGCGAGAGCCCAGTCGATCTCCTTCTGTGAAGCCCAGCACAAGAAACAAGAGGCTTTGACAAGGACCGCTCGGAACGAGAACCCCTTCGGTTCAGACAGGGACGCAGCTGGTCCCAAGCTGCGTTCGGCGTTAGGGTTCGGGGGATGGAAGGAGCACGGCGGCCCTCCCGGCGCCCAGGCACAGGTCAGCACCGGGCCCGGTCCGGGGCGAGAGCCCGGGGGGTTGCCGCGGGGAGGGAGCCCCGAGCGCCGGCGCAGGGAGGAGGGGGCCGGCCGCGGCCTCTCCTGCCGGGCCGCCCCTCCCGGCTGCGAGGGG
>VXBH01009104.1:53218-101944 GCA_013400035.1 Rynchops niger
TTTAAAAAAAACCACCTTTGGGTTAAAATTGCTGATACGTAGGGTTTTGTTTGTTTGTTTTCTTCAAAAGGGATTCTTTTTTAGACAACTGACTTCATAGCTGGTATATGTGTTGGTGGGGGGGGATTTTTTTTTTCTTCCCCCTGGTTCTTTCAGGTATTAACGACGGCTCAAAAGATACATGTGCCTTTTATCACACTTCATTTCTCACGCTTTACCTATTTCTTAAAAAGAAGCTGTGAAGCAACCAGATGTGAATCAGAGCAGCTTTTCCATTACTCTGTGCAAATTTGTATGCAAGCGTTTCTTTTCGTTATTGAAGCTGAGGCAAGATTCATATTTCTTAAAAAGCACGTGCTTTTGTCAGGATGTAAAGGAGAGGTATGACTTTAATATTGTCGCTTTGGTGCTTATTCACGTGAATATTGCATTCTAAGGAAGAAAATGTGTGATAGAGGTGTATGATCTAAAGGTTTCAGGGAAGGTGTTGGTGAGGAAAATATTCAAGGATCCAGAAGCTGACTCTGATATTGCAAGCGTTTATATGCGTTAATGGTGGTGTTGCAGTAATTGCCCCTAAAGTGGGCAATTGGTTCTCTTCATTTTCTGCAGCTCTGAGCATGTGTGGGGACGAGGATGGAGCATGAAATGCAATTTGAGTTATATTGTGCCTTGAACTTCTTGAAGGTGTGTACTCTACCCTCAGGAAGCAAAACAACTAAAGTCAGTTGAGAAGAACAGGTATTGGATGATTTGATCTATTTTATGAGAATAATTTCAAATATAGATTTCCAGGTCTTGCTGTTTTATTTAAAAGGCAATTTATGACTTTTACAAGTTGATGGTAAACCTGTGGTTGTACTGAACCAGAATTTAGTCTTGCTCTTGGCTCTAAATGAGCAAAACTGTTGTTAATGTTTTAGGAATAGAAACGTTTTGTTCGTGGTTGGGTACAGAGAACAAATACAAGATTTCCTCACTTCTAGTCCTGTTTGTACATTCTGGGCAACACTCACCAAAACATGGGTAGACACATAAGCTGTGCCATCTCTGGTGCTGTGACTCTTTTAAATAAAGTTTATGTCCTGAAGGCAATTTTTTAAATTTTTTTCTGTGCATTATATGCAGGTTCTCTTGCCCTCCTTTTTTGGATGACATTTTGCTCTGTGATTTGTCCCACTGAAGTCAGCTGGAGCAGTAAAAGACTGAGTTATTATTCAGCATCAGTATTTTGTGTCCTCCCCACGTGAACCTTCAGACTGTGCTGTGTGACCCTTTGCACCCCAAGCACTGGAAAACTCGGGGTGGGGGGGGGGGGGGGGGCACACAAGTATGGTCACTGCCGCAATTTGGGTCAGACCCCTTGTTTACTTGGTCTGAACAGACAAAGATATGGAAGGCACCAAGGCTTCAGTGAGCAAATTCCCTGTGAACAAGCAGCTTGCAAGTTTCAGGGTTTTGTTGTCTGAATCCAGCTCTTGTTCCTGCGGTTTGGCTTGCAGCACAGAAATAGCCACTGAAAACTGGAGGTAAAAAGGGTTAAAGAGCCTTCCCTTTCACCTTAGGCAAATATGCAAGAAATACTTGGACAAGAATGATACGTCAGGAGTGCTATTGGGAAGAGGGACGGCTGTTTGTTTTTTATCCTCCCCCAAAGTACAATCTATTTAAATATTTACATGATCTCTTGCTAAAAGGCTTTCTTTTCTTTCCTATACTTTTCTGGTTTATTATTAAGTTATGAATGTTGGAGAGATTTGTAATTTCCAATTCTTCCACTTTGTGGAAAAAGTGTATTATTTTATTTACTCAGAGAAATATGGTAGTAGTGTTTTCTGTCAAATTTAAATGGTTTCACAGAGGCTTGTGCTTTGCTATTTCATATTACTGCTTCTTCTTTTCATGTACTTTATGTATTTTTTTAATCTTAGTAGACTATCTGAACATGTATGTTCATGTTTACGTGTATGTGAAAAAAATAGAGTTCAGACGATAAAACCTTGGAAAGAAAGAAGTGGGGGGCTAATATTATGTGTAGGTAATTTCAGAGGATTAATACATAGATAATAAAATAAAGCACTTGTAAATGCAGGAATTATTTTATAAACAGTTCTGAACGGACCCTAAGTCCTTCACTGATTAACACACGCTTGTTCTAGCCTCAGTCACACCCTGTGTATCTGCTCTGTGTAGACTCTCTGACTAGGTCACTGCATCTAAAATTGTGTAATTTTCCAAGGCACCTGTTCGTAAGGGCTGGTTTAAAGAATCAGCAATATTTAATGACATTAAACATCTTGGATTACAAAGCTCTCGCAGGGGTGGGAAAAGTAAAAATAGAGCTTCTTAGGCTCCAAAGGAAAGACTTCAGCAAGTGGTTAGTATTACACCAAGAAATTAGTCTTTTTAAATCAACAGATCATTGGAGAGACTGCAGTTAAATGTGTCAGTAGCTTTTGTTGGTCTTGATCATTAATGACAGTTCAAAATTAAAGGTGTTTCATTTCAATCTAAAATGAGTTTTGCAAGGAATGTGTCTTGCACACAATACAGACCTTCAAGACGCAGTTAGAGAGTTTTTCTCACGCTAAATTACTTTCAATTTAATGTGATAGTAGGCAGTATTTCATGTTGTCTTTTCATAGTCTTAATTTTGTCAGACGCGGAACTGAGGTACAAGAGCTGTTTGTTTTTGAAGAATAGTGTGTATATATCCTAGGTGGCCTTCAAAGAGTGAAGGTTCACCCCTTCCTGTTGAAGCGACTGACAGAACTCTAAGAGGCTTTGGCAAGGTCAGTACTCGTTCTCAAAAGTTCGCAGCCTTGTAGTCATTATTTTGGAAGTAATCCTTACTCTTTCGTATAATTACCCGTATAATCTCGCTGTTAAAGACTGTGACAAAAGTTGCAATTAAAAATGAGGCAGAAAATATGTTTTAGTGTATGTAGGCTCAGGTGCAGGGAAGCCTTTAAGTACGTGCCTGATTTTAAGTGGCTATACACGGGATGGCATGATCAAAATCTGAAAAACAGCTCGATTTTCTTTAGTATCCAGAACTCTTTTCAGTCTGGATGACACCCAGAGTTCGATGTTGCAGTGACTTTGGCAACTACAAATCCCAGGGAGCATTGCCATGAGCAGGTTTGTGCGACCGGATTGGCGTCCTGCGGGGACCAATGGCAGGCAGAGAATTCAAGAAAATTCATGTGTGTCAGCTGCCAGTATTAAAAAGCACTGGAGAGAGCTGTAGACCTGAGTGGAAATTGCCTGTTTCCCTGGGCTACTTCCAAACCCCTGTGTGCGCTGTGAATTGATATTCTATTTTACACCCTCGGTGCCTCGGCTGGAAGAAGCCCGCTGGACTAGTCAGGATGGATGCTATTCTGAACTGCAGAGCGGATGACTTGGAAGATTACTACAACTTGCTCGGATGTGATGAACTCTCTACGGTAAGAGCTTTCCCCACCTCCCCTCCAAGTTAATTGCATTTTGAATGTGCTTGTCTGTCTACAGCGGGGATTGGAAGTTGTTTATCTCTACAGGCAGCACTATTTGAAACGCATTGTGAGCCTTCTTTCTTGCTACTTTTACCTTTTAGTATCTCCCTCCGCAAAGCTCAATTTTCTGATCTCTATACTGATGTTAAGATCCTAGAATATGGCTTATATTAAACATGTCTTATAAAGGAGGATTGTGTTATAGATACAACTGAAATAATGGTTTATTCATTAGTTTAGTTCAACATGTGGTACGGTTATGAATCATGAGCGAACTGCATCAATTTGACAACATCCAAATAATGCTTTGGAATATATTTTCCATTTTAAAAGATGGAAAATGCTACTTGTATGCAACTAATACAATGAATGTTCATAGCTGTACGTCACTGATGATACTATTGAGTTTCACAGGGTTTATACATATTTTTTAATTTTTAAAAAAACTGTATTCGTTGGTTGGGAGGAAAACCAAAAATAATATATCTTTTCCATTCATCCCATTAATGAGTTTTAAATGCTAATTTTAATTACATTTAAATACTAGTTTTACTAATTTGTTTTGCTAGGAGATACCCGCTTTAGCATGAGATCTAGCTAAGCAATTGTTGAACAATTCGTAGCTAAAACAAGTGTTCTTCTTCCTAAAGGTGTCCATATAACATTTTTTGGATTATCTAAATTAGTGGTATCCTAATATTTTTTTAATCCAATTGCTGTAGTAAGTGGAATTGTGTTTCAATTTTGGAAAAGTTTTGATTACTCTGATGTAATGAAGGGTGTATTCAGTCTGGATAAAAGCTGTATTTTGCTCTGTAAATTTAATCAGATGCTCTCATCTGTCCTAGTGGGACAATACCTCTGTCTTTCTTGTCGCTGAAAGCATACTAGTCAGCAGCTCCGGTCTGCTACAGAAGGCAATTGAAAGCTTTTCCTGGGTTAACTCCTCCAAAGTCATCCCAGCAGAGGGCGATGTCAAAGTTTCTCTGTAGGCTTGTTTCACAGGCGCTATTTCTCATTTTTTACCTCACGCTAATTCTTTAAGGGCTTAACAATTAATGAATAGTTCAAGTATGTATGATAATGATTCTTCAAATGGCTACAAAATGAAATGAAAAAGATGGAATAAATGCTAATGGGTCCTGAAAAATAATCTGTCAAGTATTATTTGTTGAGAGAAGAAGCAGATGTTACCAGATTATTTCTGACATGGGAGTAGGAACTGAGATCAGAAGTTGACTGAGCACCATGATTGCCTTCCCTCAGGATGCTGCGCACAACTACTGACATTTAACAGAAATTTGAAGCATTACAGGTGTTTTGCAGTCACATTACTTTGTATATGCAGTCGAGTATTTGCAGCAGTACACGCTTCTTTAGGCACGCGCAGCATATTTCCGGCTGCAGTACTTTCATCTAAGGTGCTGAATATTCAGGGCTTGATCTGACCTGGTTAAATTTAAGCACAAATAGTTTCAATTTCTGCAGACTTTCCCTGTATTAAAGTAAACACCCATGTTCATTCTTGGCTTGTTAAAGAATTTTGCTCATGGACACCTAGTTCATCTTCAGACTTGAGAGGAAGAGGGGAGATTTAATCTACATCCTTCTTCCAAGAAGTGTTATTCATTTATAGTGGGTATTGCATACCTTTCTTGGTAAAACATCTCACTGAATATTTTATATAAATTTAATATATTTTGTATAAACTTCCTACAAACTTTTCCTTCTACTGATTATTTTTTTTTAAACTGAAGAATTCCAGGCTACCCCTCTGCTACTGTGCATATTTTAACTTTAAAGTTCCCCTTTATATAACTAAGTTTTAGAGATGGTAGCTAGCTATACGGTAACCAGTTTCAACAAGTTCTCTGTACAATGTATGTATTTTTAAGTGTCTTACTGACTGGAAATATACCACCTTGTGTGGTGCCTCTGGAAGAAGTTACTGAGAAGAGCAAAAAGTGTAGAATTCTTAAAATACCACTGTAGGCCACATTTTTCCCAGCATATGACAACAAAATTTGGCCAGCTAGTTGAGTGAACCGAAACTTTATTATAAAGAAAAGAGATTATGAGCCTTAATTTTGAAATAAGTAATTTAAATCATATATGGATGTCAAGGTTTGAAGGATGAGGAATTTATATGAAGAGTCTTTCTAGCATGGGAAAGAACAGTAGCTAATTGGTATCTTAGGGCAAGTTGTTGTGAAAGCTTAAGCTGTACTGGAAAGTTTTGGCTTCTGAATTATAATAAGAAGCAAGATACTTTGAAAAATCTGAAAATTTGAAAATCTAAGATGAAGACCACTCCAGTGGATTCCTGTATTTTCTTAACTGATAACATGTCTTTGTTCTCCCACTGGTTGTAATACTTCATGGTACTATAAACTGCGTGGGAACTTGTAATAAACTAATACATGCCAATATTCTAATATTTTTCTAATGTTAGAATTCTAATTTCTAATATTTTTCTAAAAATTTATTCTAAGTCAACCCTTTTGCACAGAAAATTATCTTGAACTGCTAGTTATCTAGCTTTGTGGTATCCAAGATAGAAAAGTCATGTGGTGCTGGCCACATTTTCTATGAAGAGTATACGGGGAAAGACATGCAATCCCACAAATTGATCTTCAGCAACAGAGAAGCTCTTTGCTTCCTGCAATGAAACTTTGTTAAAAGTTACAGTTGATTAAACAAAGCCACGAGCGACTGAAGTGATGCGTTTTGCCTACATGGTCGAATGTGAAGAAAGGGCTTCGCACACATGATCTCTGCACATTTTTCTTAAAGCCAACTTGCCGTATTGGATGACTGCGCTTCACAAAAATAAGAATGAGGATGAGTGCATGGAAAATGAAATTAAATAAGCAGTATCACTGACAGATGGTTGTTGTTACATCTATTTTATTTGTACTAAAGCTTGTAAAAACGAATAGGAAAAATCTTTCGGCATCCTTTGTTGTTCCTCCCAACCCCTTTCAAAAATCAAATTTGAAAATCTTTTCTATGTATATATATTTACTCACTTAAAATCTCAACATTCTGTTTAGGTGGAACAAATTCTTGCAGAATTTAAGATTAAAGCCCTTGAATGTCATCCTGACAAACATCCTGGAAACCCTAAAGCAGGTATATATTCTTCCCTGTTTAAAAACAATCTATTTTTTTCTTATTTTAACATGACTAAGATATTAAATTCAGACTTAAGACTTTATTAAATATTTGTTTCACCCCAGTATATTTTAATTGTCATGTGTATTGAGCATATTGTCTTTAAATAGCAAGCTCTAATATTCTTTTCTAACACCTGCACACTCCTAGGTGGTAGAGCAGGAAGATGCTTGTTTGATTTTTCTTCTTCCCACCCCCCGGACTTCCAGCTTTTTTTTTTCTTTCTAGGATAGAACATCTTTTAATCCAGAAATTATTTATGGAGTGTATCCCTTTCTAGACCTGTGAAGCTGGCCTGCTTCCGTGCTTGGTGGTATTCAAGTGCCATAGTTGCGTCAACTATTTAATTTGCTGACACAAACAAGCCCATCAGGAACACATTAAGTGTACTTTAGTTTCTTTTAATGTAATTTAATGGCTGGAAATAAAGAGAAGCCAGCACCACAGGAGTAGCCATCTGTTTGCAGAACAGCAGCTAACATTTGCATTTACGGAAGCGTGCAGTTCATCATACCTGTGGGGGCTAAGCAGCACCTGAGTTACTTGGAGACAGTCTTACCCCTTAATAACCACAAGAGAGCTCTAATCAGTGCTCACTGATGTCTGAATAGTTTATATTCTTTTAATAAAGGCTGTTCTGATCATAATTATGGTCCCCACCAAAAATTTATTGTAGATTAATTAAATGTGCTTCTCGTTTTGACTAACGTACAAAACTTTTCCTTTGAATTCTTCCTTTATAAACTGAACAACATAAGCATAAGCTGAACATGATAGCCTGCCTACTTGTGTGAATCTGACTTGATCCATGGCCTCCCCTGAGACAGCAGAGCTGGGAGCATCACCAATGTTAGAGACTCCCACTCTGTCGAGCAGAGCTCTCAGCAGGCCTTGGCTTTCCTTACTGCTGCGCTTTCCGAGCCTCTTATCAGAGAGCTGACAAGGTGGGGGTTAAATGGTGAAATAGGTGGGATTTTTCACTTTGAGATTCCCTGACAAGGAACGCCTTCAGATTTGGTGTTTGAGAGGTAATCTACCACCTACTAACAATAATCTGATCACTAATATTTAATTTATTCTAAATGATAGCGCAAGTACCAATGAAACCAATGGAATCAACTTTCTCTGCAGAAAATTCTGGCTATTGCAGCCGGGAAACAAGAGACTATTGCGGTGCATGGTCCTGTCTGTCTGCAACACCACCCACCACTCCCTCCCAAATTAATTGAAACTCAGTAGCACAAAAAAGGAGGCCGCGTGCCAAATGTTGGAGCAGCTTTGTTTGCTAAGGAGAAATATTTTATGCTCCATTTACCTGAATATGCTGTATTTACTTTAAATGCCTTCTTACAGTACTAGTGAAAGTTTATTTTATATTTTTTATTTAATCAGCTTAAAGCTCAATAAAGAGTAAATAAAGTAAACTTTTTATTTGTCGAAAATTAGTGACGCTGGAAAAAGGAAACCTAATAGAACTGACCCCTCAACCTCTTGTCTGTTGTTTGATTTATGGTTATCAATTTTGATTAGTGTTTAAGCTCAGTGTGTTTCAAAAGAAATCTCTGTAATTAGTAAACTGGAATAAATGAATAATAAAAATAGATCACTGTAACACAGGTGACTCATAGATAAAATCTAAATCTTTATAACCCTCTACAAATAGTGACATGCAGCTGCATCCTTAGTAACCATTTAATGAAAAACTACCCTGTAGGGAAAAATAAGAGCTCTCGTTCATGCAGGCTGGTATTCAAGATAACATTTTAGCATATGTAGAAAATGTACCTAATAAAATGCACAAGTTAGTTAATTTGAACTATATTTAGATTCCCCCTTTGGTCAATTTTTCCTTATCTTTATTTTCCCCCCACTCATGTTTTCTTGGTGTTGTGCTTTGCTCTGACTTCCTTGCTGCTGTGGATATAAGTGTGTCCCTACTAAGCATTAAACTTTTTAAGGTTGTCTGCGGGGAGTGACTCATGCCCTTTGCCTGCTGTACTCTGTAAGTTTCTCTGAACCTAAATTTAGGCGATTTTGAAGCCAGTAGACAAACGAGCTTTTTAGTCCTCATTGGAAAAGGATGTCAGTTGTCCGCCAAAGGTGCTGTGATGCTAAAGCCAGCTAAAACTGTGCAAAGCTGTCAGCAGACCAACCACCTTTGTCATTCAGGTCTCCTCCTGTCCCCTCTGCTCTGTTTGCTGTAAGCCATTGTTGGCAGCTCCCCTTTCACATCTGAATTAATTTCTTTGAAAATAAATACTTTCTTTAGTATCTTTTCGGTTTGTGTTCTAGTGGAGAATTTCCAGAAGCTGCAGCAAGCTAAGGAGATCCTTACTAATGAAGAGAGTCGGGCGCGTTACGATTACTGGCGACGAAGCAAAATTACCATTCCGTTCCAGCAGTGGGAGGCCCTGAGCAATTCTGTGAAAACGGTTGGTGGTGTCTAAGTTTGGGCCTTCGGGAGGAGCAAGGGGTAGGGCTGGTCCAGAGGAAACGGTGCAGTGAGTGAGGGGATGAGTTACACCACTTCTGCTGCAGTGGTGGGTTTTGGGGGTGTGAAGAGTGCAGCGTGATTCCTGCACTAAGAAAGTTAAAGAAATTCAGGAAAAATTGGAGGACTATAGAAGCCCATTCACAGAAGTGTTTGGAGCTACTCGTTTTAGAGCAAGCTTATCAAGTTGCTCCTTTTATTTTTATTATATGAAGTTTAAGTAACTTAAGGGCTGTTTTCAAATGCTTCAGCACACTTTGCTTTTGTAGAAACCTTTTATTTATTTTCAAAGCAAGGCCCTTTGTATAATATATTCTCCTTTCAGTATATTGCTTATCAAATAGGTTTTCATGCTACCTGATTAAATAAAGAGCTCATTGAAAAATCTAGAAGGTAGGTTCCTTGGAACCCGGGGCTTCACACAGGTCTTTGGTAGGGCCCTGCTAGGCTGCTGGGGTGATCTGTGACAGAGACAGGTGTTCTGAGGGTTGTTTTCTCTCCTAATTTTGCTAGTGAGGTAATTTGATGGCATGTTCCTAGTAGATCCTGATTCCATAACATTCGATTATTTTTTTTTGCCTTATTAGGATGAATGATAGTTACAAGTCTACACGGGCAGATTTGAAGTCAGGTGAATAAATGTTGCTCTTGCCAATTCTGCTTACGAGAGAATTTTGAGAGCCTCTTCAGCTAAAGGGTTATGCCTGAGCTTAATTGTTTGCTGGAAGTATCCCATGAAGCTTAGCTCAGTTCCAAACAGAAGTCATTCCACAGACTTTAATAATAAAGCTTTCCAAATGGTCTTGCTTTCAAAAGGCACCTTGAAGTCAAAGAGACCTTTGAAAATGGGCATTTTCTAAGTCACTCAAGCTCTCTTAAAAATGTGTCAGAAGTCAAGACAGAAGAAACTGTAAAAAAGACCCTTATAATTATTTGATGCATTTGTACATTTCATTCTTCATCCCCACCTGACATAAACTTTCCTCTCAAATGCTATTTGCAATATAAACCCATGCTTTCTTTCCCCTATCCCATTGACCTGCAAGCTCCTCTCTGTGTGCTTTGTTTAATCGTTTATCACGACAATATAAGAAAGAAAAGAGGAGTTCATTAAAAAACTTTTAAAGCATAGGACTTAGTTCTTTATTTGTTTTTTTTTTGCATTTCTTTAGTCAATGCACTGGGCTGTCCAAAGTAAGAAGGACCAAATGCTGGAAGCTCCTGACTTGAATAATAGCAACAACAAAACTAATGAGATTTGGACCCAGCATACTGAAAGCAGTGAAGATGGATTGTCAGATGGGAACAGGGAGCAAGAAGATGTTGCAATTCCTGATGTGAAACCACAGTCTTCAAAGAATCCAGACTCCCCAAGTAAGTGAAACCAGCAGTTACAGAAAATTGCAGTATCCAGGGATTGGCCTGAAATGGAGGCTTTTAGTCATGAGAAATTCTTCTCCAGAATAATATGTTTAACTGGTAGCTTTTTTAATGTGGTTTAGGGTTGGGGTTTTGTTTGGGCTTTTATGTTGTTTATTATTTATTTAATTTTGAAGCTTTCAGACCTTTCTGTCTCCCTATCCCATGTTTGCTCGCTTGTTTGCTAGTAAAAGCAAAAACTGGAGAAGAAAGAAAAAAAATACTCTTCTTAAACCAAAATGGAAAGCTCAGTTTTACTGCTATATCAAAATGAAAAAAAAAAAAGGCCATTCTTTTCAGTGATTTTTTTTTTAAATAATTTAAAAAAATGCTAGATAAAGCATTTAGGTATTTTATGTATATATATATATTTTTTTTTAATCCAGCATGCAGTATTTACGCACAGTTTTCATCTGATGAGTTAATGAGGACTAAAAATTGAGACTTGAAGGCTTCTTTTGCATTTGAACAGGTGTTTTTTTTTAAATAGTGCATGCACCAGAATAAATGTGTATTTCAAAAGCAGTAATTTGGCCAGTTAGTATCTCCTCTTTTAGGTTAGTATGCCTGAATCAAAGTTTACTCACCACAATGGCCTCTGTTCTGCTGGATCCTTCAGGAGTTTCATAATCATAGGCTAGCGTTATCAGAAAACTACTATTAAACAAAGTCCTGTCATTTCTTGCCAGTTTGATCAAGCAGGAAATTAAGTTGAACTGTGAGGGTAGCAAAACCTAATTTAATCCCAAACGTTTGTGGAATGCAGAAAATAAATAAGAAAATTCTACAAATGTATGTGAGGCATAACTAAAAATTTTATATTTAAAAATTATGCTTCATGACATTATACTATTTGCTATTTTTTGGTAATTAAGTCATCACTGTATCCTTTGTAAAGCAGCAAAATTTCAAAGAAAACATCCTCTTGTTTTCTTGTAATGGTGAGCTTTCTGTGCAGGCATCTTCTTTCTCATAATTTTTTGAAGTTTAAATTTAATTTCCATAGATTTGAATGGGAAAAATATTAAACTATCAAATGCCTAATTAATTTTTCCAGCAGGCATATATTTATACTAATAAATGTTCATATTAGACTATATCTATTTGACAGGGCCTTTATGCACTTCAGTGTTCGTACTTGATGTCAGGATGTTGACAATGCTCTTGTTTTGTTCCAGGAAAATTTATTACATTGGATTCCACTTTTAAACTGGGATATTTTCAGTCCCTGTCTGGTGGTCTGTAAGAATTATGGACTACAACTCCACATAGCTATTTCAGCCTGAATAAGAAATTTTAACACTAAGTCTGGTAATTGGTTTCAGCTTCATGATATAGGAAGATCCCATTTTTTAGTATTAACAGCCCATAGCACAGGGTCTGAAAAACTCCTTTGCTCCCTTGTGCGTGGACAGAGCCATCTGTACCTTCCCTCCACACTGTTGCCTTTCATGTAGTTGGAGATTTATCATGTCATCAACTCTCTCTTCTTTAGATGAAGCAAATTCAACTTGTTCAGGTTTTTCTCTGTAAGTCCTGTTTTCTGGCCTGCCATCATTCTTCCCGTTCTCCTTTGGGCTCTTCCCAGCTGATATATATCTTGAAGTTTGGTGGTTGCTTAAGTTCTTGTTCAAATGATGCCAAGAATACTGAAGTTGTCCTTGCTAGTCAAGAGCACTGGAATTGAACAATTTTTTACTTACTTTTTTTGGGGAAGATTATCAAGTATGATTTCAGACAACTTAGTTTTGTACGTGTTTGTAACAATTCACTTGCCTTTCTCTTTTTTTCTCAGGATTTTCAGAGGCAAATTACTGGCACTTGCGTTTCCGCTGGTCAGGGGATGCTCCATCAGATCTTCTGAGGAAATTCAGAAACTATGAGATCTAAAATGCAAAATAGGCAAGAGCATGAGATCATCTGTTCAACAGTTCAGTATTCTTTTTGTCAGCAGTTATAAGTTATTTGGGTTTTTGTATTCATTCATTGTGATGTGACTGTTGTTTGAATAAATGTCTTAGTACTGATTTGTTAGCACACGTGCTATGAGCATTACAGATGGAGGTCTTTTTGTTTAATAAGCAAACTTGAATAAGAAAAGCCCTTTTCAGTATTAACATAAAGTGATTTTGTGAAGTTATCTAACATCTTATGTATTGTTTCTTGTATTCTTAAATATTCTGCAGTGAGTAATACTTTTTGCAATACTGTGATGTTATAAAGAACGTACTCTCGGTAGAACCAAAAGTCAATGTTAGACTCCAGCATATCATCCTGTTCAGTGATGATCTTCCAAAAGCTATATGGCAATGACCTTTAAGCAGAACTGTGCTTATTTCTAAATGATGTACTCTGCCTCACTTCTCCATTGCATTGTACGTACTGTAGTCATTTGTAACGCACGCATGCACAATACTATTACAAACTTGTTGGCGAATTGTGATCCTACGATACAGATGAAAGAAGAACCTTCTTGTTATCCAAGAAGGTCACTGTGATAGATCAAGCACTCTTAAAAATCACTTGTTTTCTGTCTTAACAACTGCACTTTTTGCACCAGCTATTTATTTTGGAAGGCAGTTCCAGAACTTCACTTCTCCAGTTAGCAACTTTCTTCTTAAGATTTGCTGCTAGACAACTGATACCCCTTGTATGTGTTCCAGCATTGTCCTGTGGTTTCATAGTAATTTCCCTCCCTGCTCTGGCCTGGCAGATGGGGTCTTATCGGAGTTTTGTACAGTGAGTAATGAGGAATCAGGTCAGTCAGCATTAATGTGTACAAAATCTCACATGAAAGGTTTTTGGTACTTTGGGCAACTTTGCAAATTGTGCTTATTTTGTATTGGCTTTCTTTGTAAACCTGGCTAATGTGTTACGTGTATTTTTGTGCAGGCAAGTAATTCCATCAGCAACAAATAAAACTGCATGCATGCAGAAAAGGGGTTGTTTTCATTTTTTAAAATGAAGTGCTCTACCCATCACAGAGATACATTTTGAATTTCTTATTACTTGTCCCCTCAGGGGCTAAAAGCTTGAGAGAGTCCAGTTATGAATCCTGGGCATCTCTGTGGAAAGTCAGATCTGTAAACGACAGTCTTCTCCCAACATGAGAATGATATTATGATGTCTGTCTCCCCCTGGAGTGACACGTTTGGCTGTACTGTGCAGGGGTGTGATGTGCTGACTGACCTACTGTGCTTCTCTTTCGTGCCTGTTTGCTACAGTTTATAACACAAGTGCCTGTCAATGGATCCCTTATCACATATATATCTTATTAACCTCATTCATATATTTATTCTGGTGCAGTTTACTTTACAGGGGCTGATACCACTGTTAACACTGGTTGTGTTTGTACCAGTTCATAAAAGCTCCAAGTACTGGTGTTCTGCTGATACAGCTACGCTGATCTTAGGTCGATGGCATCAGTAGCAATAGCTATTTTTACAGCACATCATCCTGCTTATCCAAAATTTTTTTTTTTCTTTATCCTACACACTTTGCCCTTGCATATTTTGTAGATGAAAACATTATAGAGATGAAATTAATAATTCTGTGTAATATCTGCCAAATGTAATTACAAATTTTCTTCTAATACATATACTGCTTTCCTTTATGAAAAGGTACTTGCTCAAGAAAGACTTTCAATCCATTTTATAGGGAGAGACTGTAATGGATGTCAAACAGTAGTAACAGAAGAAACTCCAGTTCATGCAAAGGATACAAAGCAATAGGGTACAATTTTTCTCCCTTTAACAAAAAGATGGGAGTGCAACCAGCTGGGGTACTTCGAACCAGGTAACAGCTCAGATTATCCTCTCCCCATTCTACTTGCTTGTAAAGGTAAAAAGGGGTAATTGGGTGGATGAGTTAACACCTACCCGGCTGATTTCCCTTGAGAAGTGAGTATACAGTAGAGCTTTGAACAGCAAACTTGTTTTTCATGTCATTAAAACTGATGTCATTATCAGCTAATTATTAAATGGTTTGTTTTGGCAAAGCACCTTTAGATATTTGTTCCAGATGAATAATTGTAGATATTTGGAAGAGTCTTAGCCCAGTGAAAGCTGATTGCAAAACTTGCATTTTGTGACATATCTGCTGGAGATCGGTGGTCTAATTTGTATTTGCGCCAGGGAAGATGACAGATTATTAACTGGTGCTCTAGTATACACGTACAGATTTTTTTTTTCTATTTATGTCTATATTTAACTTTAAATGGTCCAATTTTCTGTATTTCTTGAATGGAACTGAATGATCCTGTTCCTAGCAGAGCAAACCCAGAGGTACTGGAAAACACGAGGAAGCTGTGCAGATGGTTTTGCTTTTGGGGCAGTAGTGGTGGGACCTGACCTGTTGGCCAGTAAGAACAGTGAACTGGAATAAGCGGTCAGCCCAGTTCTCTCTCATGTTAGAAAGGAAAGAAATAAGCACCTGACAAATTACTCAGTGTTAGGTCATTCAGGGCTCACCCCCCAAGCATAAACTGTTCATAGGTGGTTGGGATTTTTTTTTTAATAGTAGTATTTTTAGAAGGTTTTTTTGCTGGTAGCATGAAAAGATCCAGCAAACATCTCACATGACATCATCCACAATAACACAGTGTCTTGGCCTCTGCACTGGTAAGCACATAACATGCTTAGATATTAATTGTAGCAGGGGTTCTAAGGCGGGGATCTCAAGCTCTGTGGAGAGGCAACAGAGCCAGGCACAGGTGGTTTTTCAGTGGCCAACACAGAACTTAACTTTCTTTGCAAAGTGGGAACAGCTGCAAAAGGAAAGTTGTGGGGGTGGGGAACAACAGCAACAACCCCAGATGCTATAGATCAGAATTAGGGTCCATCAATCTCAACTTGGAGGAGGAGGCAGCTATTCGGAAGGGATGGTAAAGTCTCATTTTCTTCTTCCTGTGAGTTGTTTAGGTATGTAACAAAGGGTCCTGGACTGTTTGAGGATCTGGCTTGGTGTGTGCTTCTGCTATACAGCAACTGGGTGATATCAGGCTTGAGTGCTTTGTTAGCTGTAGCTTGAAATGATTTAGCTTAGCTTGGTATGAAAATATATGGACCTGTGCAGTGAGCCTAGATCCTCTGGAGTCTACTCAAAAGTCGTGATTAAACTTGGCCATTATGGGACTTGTGAGGGCTGATGGGATTTCAGCATGAAGTTATGAGACTGCAGGTGGGTGATGATAACAAAATACAGACTAGGGCATGTTGTTTAATATTGTGCTTCTATGTCTCTGAAACTGTATCAACTGGTTCTGTAATATCAGAAATGAAGCAGCTATTTAGCCTGCTGTTTACGATGAAATTTAACAGCTTAGGAGGGGTGGGTGGTCGGTCTTGAATTATATAAAATTAATATAACTTTAGTTACTGCTGTCATTCCTGTTCTTGTGCAAATGCTGAATACATAAGACTGAAAATATTCTAGTTCTTCACAAATTTCTTGTTTCAACAGTATTTGCCAAGTTGTTTTGCCGACATTTCCCAAGTTTTGATGATGAATACAGATAGTATATGACTTAAAATCTTGGGCTGAGTAATGCTGAATGATAGATAAGGTCATTTCCCAAATGCTTGTTTTCCTCTTTAAGTGAGAGAGGGTGGAAAAAAAAAGGAAAAAAGGGCAGTTTATATGTTCTATAATAGAAGCAAGCATCCTGATGATTAAACCAGATACTGGGTAGCTTTAATTTCCTGAGTATGAACATTGCTATCTTACGCTTTCATATCCTGAAATGAGAGACAAGACTGCTGGGAAGGTAAGCGATGAAGCTGCTGTAAAGCTGCTGAAATTACACAGCAAGAGATAAAGCAGCTCAGTAAGTTGTCAGCCTCTGTCACATGGGGTGATATTTATCAGTTAGTTTATGCCACGTATTTTTATTGCAGCCCAGGGTATGTGCTCATCCTGCTGTTATAAGAGTTGCCAAGCATACCCCCACGATGGCAGGTACTGCCTGTGCTTGTTCTTTCACCTTCGCTGTATTAGTCTCTTCTCCCTCCCATGTTAAGGAAGATGAGATACTTCACGTGCTCCGATTGTCCCAGCTTCAAAAGGCTTGTGGTACACAATGTAGTTTGGGAACTTTTTTACAAGTCCTAAGTCTCATGGAATTGGGAACTTTTACAAGTTTTAGGTCTCGTGGGTATCATAACCTGGATGATGGATCTTTCCTATCTACTCTATCTTCGTGGTGGTTTGCTCCTGCTCCCTTCTTTTGGTAGGGCAGTGAAGGAGAGGGACCACTTCTAGAAAATGAAATTTGCTGCCAATGTTGGTAAGGCTTTTTTCAGTCTTGATGTGTAGTGTGGTTCTTGGTACTTCGAACAAAATGCTTTCCTTGCTGCTTTGTCAAAACTGCTTCTCTAAAAATATCAAAGGACTCTCGGCACCAGAGGCCAACAGCTCTTCTCAGGAGATATAGTTTGACAAACTAGATTTACTTTGTCAGGATTGTCAGAGCTGGTCCTTTACATGAAGTTTATGCTGAGTAGAGGATTGTCAGCTCCTCCTCTTTTTCTTAAACAACTTTGATATTGGTGGCATGGAGGGGCAGGAGAATGAGCAGAAAGGTCCAGAGGAGTAGGAGACTGGTTGGGCCTGCATGCCCTTGGTACTTTCTGCTGCTTGCAGTCCTCATTTTTGAAGGATCTGAGTCTTCCCCAGGATTTTTATGTCCATCCTTGGCCTGTCACTGCCAAAGGACTAGGCTGCTTGCTTCAGTGTGGATAGATGATGATAAAAAGGAGCCTGGACATTTTAAGCATCTCTCTGCTTAGCTGTCTGGAGGCACCTTGGTCCCTGAAGGTACCACACAGTGGGCCTGAGCCAGGTTTGGGGAGGAAAATTGCACCATCTGGCAGATATGAAGCAGTACCGTGTTGAGCCCATGTGTACCTTTTGGGGTCTGGACTCTAGCACCAGGTTTGTTACTGGTTTGTGCTTTCTCTCTTACAGCTGAGGTTTGAAAAGGGAAGCAGATAGAGCAGAAGTACTTTAACTCTTTGCTACAAAATGGAGATGGAAAGTGATAGGAGTCAACAGGAGAGCACTGAGCCCAGTACACTAGTGCTGCTGCGCTACAGCTGTAGTAAGCTGTTTGGCATTCCTTACTTTCTTCTGTAATTACAGAAAAAAAATTAACTGCAATTAAAACCATATGGCTCTTCCCCTTTAGTGCCTTGATGGGAACAGTTTCATAGATCTTGCTGAAGGGTGAGGGTGGGAAATAACTTGGGTGTTCGCTGCTGCTCTTTTCTTTTTCAACTACAAATCTTAGGGAAAACCAGTTTCAAGGACGAAAGGTTCGCTGAATGCAAATAATTCCCTAGACAGAGGAGATTTTTGTTGCTTCTCTGACAGACTGGCCTCTTGTTTTTCAGTATAAGAAAATAACCACATCTTTTGGTGTTGGTCATTTGACATTTCCATTCCCAGCAAGGTCCCAGTGAAAAGGACGTCTGGAAGTTGCAAACTTCCTAATAAATATTTATTGGGTTGGTACTTTGTCTTCAGATGTATTAAAGCAATGAAACATACTTTGGAAATAAGACACTTAAAGTGGTCAGTGAAAAAATGGCAACTTTTTCAGTGATGCAGTGGAAAAAAAAGGACTTAGTGCAAAGTGTGCCCACTGTGTTTAGCGTTTTGACTGGCTTTTTGTTAGTTTGGAATGCTACCCAAAACTGCATTACACAAAATAGACTCGCTCTCATCTGTTCCAGATTACAGGGGTGGGTGGGATCTTCAAGTTATAAAAGAAAGAAGACTTTAAATTCCTGACTGATTAAACAAAACCAAGCCTTATATGTGGAAAAGAAGCATTGTTTTTTTTAACTTGTTACCTGAAATGTGCACGCTCACTAAAAATGTTGATATTTTGCAGAGTGACCAACACGTTGTACTGCTCTAAGCACAAAATGTTAAGCTGTTGAAAGTAGCATAGGTACGGCACCTTAGCAAAGGATGCTAAAGTTGCTACTCTTGAATCTAAAAACTGTCTCTTCTGCAATGTCTGAGATGCCTGAATTCAGTATCCCTCAGCAGGTACCTTCACATGCGAGAACTTAAGGGAAATGCCTAATGTTATGGTCACATATTACACAGGACCGTTGTCAATTATTTACCAGTTTAAGATTCCCTCTAAAGCTTGCATGTGCCCAAACAGAAACAACCACCCAAACTTGAAATCCCTGGAAGCCCTTGTTAGGGAGCACTTTGAAATGCTCATTTTGCTGCTAGCTTAAACAATTGTCTGTTTGTCCCCTCTTTCTTTTATTTTGTTCAGAGCAGGGATATTTCAGTGTTTCCTCTTCTTCCCCTGCCTCCGTTTTCTGATTAAATTAAGTTGTACTAACTAGAAAGGATGGGTTTACTTGTTGGGGTTTTTGTCTCGTCTTTTAGATAGAGAGGAGTGAAAAGTGGTTGTTCCTTCTCTCGCCTATTGTGGCCTCTGTGAAAATGGCTTTTTTCTTATTTCCATTCCTGTAATTTTTTCATCTTTTAATTGATGCTGGGGTCACACGTGGGAGGAGATGGACGCAGCCGAGTGGTGAAAGGTTGGTTTATGCCAGTCAGAAAGAGGGGATGTGGGTGTGTGTGTATGCAGGGGGAAGTGCCTTGTTGTTATGTTTTTCCTGGTTATTAGTTGCATAATAACTTCTGTCAGAAATTTTCCCCCTTGTTGCCAGTTTGTGTGGGTGGGTGCACGCTTCACGCCTGTGCAGAAGGCCGTAAAGGATAGACAAAGATCATCCAGGAGCCTCTTGCCTGGAGGTCTAGGAGTAATCACACCAGCTTCCTTCATGAAAGGGAAGCTTTGATGGAGGAAATGCATTTGATAGAGAGTAGCCCACTGTGACAAGACGTTATTTATTTTGTATCAGCTGTAGGGCCTGGTGTCAGGACAATGGCCCCTGGGGCAAATCTGGATGTGTGTGTGTATACATTGCATTACTTGCACTTGGGCAGTGCCGATACCGTACATCTGACCTAGAAGGTGATCTGTGGAAAAAACACCGATCCCAATGTGCCCTTCTCCCACCTATACCAAGTGCTGTTTATCACAAAAGTGGTTTAGATGTAATGCTGGAAACTTACCCTGGGGCCCATTGCTGCTTTAGTGCTACTTTTATGTCTTGACAGAAGCAGGGGAGGGCAGGAGAAAAAAAAGGTAACCCCCAACGGGCCGCAGCGAGCAGGGTTCGAACCTGCGCGGGGAGACCCCATTGGATTTCAAGTCCAACGCCTTAACCACTCGGCCATCGCTGCTGCTGGTGTAGGCAAGTCCGGGCTGCCGTCCTTACCCAGCCTTACGCCGGCGGAAGTTCCCACCCCCCGGCCTACCAGGGGCCAATGGGCGCCGTCGCCTCACCCCGCCGCACACCGCCCCGCGCCGGGGAGGGCCCGTGCCAAAATGGCCGCCGGGGCTCAGGCTTGAGCTGAGGGGAGGGTGGTGCTGGGGGAAGGCGGGCGCGTTAGCTGCCGCTATTTTTTATTCGCCTTTGTTTCTTTCTCCCCGGTTAGAGGAGCTCCGGTTTCCTCAGTGGCTTGGGGCGGTGCGGAGGAGCCCGAGACAGCTGAGATCAGGGCCACCTGCCGCGGGGCGGTTTTCCGCCGCTGTACGCATCCCCTTGGCCGTCGGGAAGATGGCCGGTCAGGTCACTGCGCTCCCCGCAAGGCGGGCAGCAACGCGAATAAATTTCCCGTGCAGCTCTCCAGCTCCGGAAAAATAAATGCCAGTCTCTATGGTGCTGGGTCTTTCTACCTAAAATACAAAGGCTGTAGAGGAAAGGCGGCGGGGAGCGTTGGCAGGCACGCTTCGGTTCCCTACTGAGGATGCAGCCAGGAACTACGACAAAATACACCAACATTGTATTAATTGTTACGGTGGTGTAACCTTAATTTCCCCCCCGTTTTTATTCTGTTCTTTCAACTATTACAGAAGTTACCACATGACTATTACATGTAAATTCACTCACTGCAGTTAGTTTTTTTTTTTTACCCTAGCACAGAGCTAATGGTGTCAGCAGTAGTATAATGGAAATTAAACGTAACTTCACTTGCTATTACAGTCTGCTACTGAGGAAAATATTAATTTTCCTTTTCCTCCTTTTTGGAGGGTGTAACGATAAGAACAACAGTGTTTCTGGACCACCTGTAGAAACAGGGACGGTCCCTTAGCTGCAGGCAGGCTGTTGTGACAGTCCTTTAAATTATTCCTCTAAATTAGACAGTAAAAGGCTGGACTGATAACAGAAAAATTTATACTACATGTTAGTGGTTTGTTGTTTTTTTTTGTTTGTTTGTTTTTTCTTGCACTTAACTGCATAGAGTTCAATGCTACTCTTGATATTATCTGTATATTTCTTCTTTACTGTATGTCTTTTTCTGTTATTGTGGATATAGAAAAAAAAATACACCACTACCAAACTTCATTTAGAGTTTATCGTTGTGCTGTTTGCTGTGTCTTAGATAATGAAGAACATCTTAAAAACATGAACATATGAAATGTCCTTATTATCCTACTTTGTATCCCCCTATCCGGCTCAGTAGTTCAGCATCATCATAATCTGTGTTTAAATTGTTGGTTGTTTAATGTGCTTATACCCAAAGTGATTTGGCTTGTTTTGTGATGTCCGTGGAGTTTGGTATGTTTGGGTGAGGCTCTCAAAGCTGCATTATGCCTGGTAAGATGCTGTTTCTATCCTATAGTGTACCTGGTTTCATATACATGAAGATGAAAAATACTATTATACCAAATTTTTATGTAAATAGCAAAGATGCGAAAAGCAGGGTGAGGAAAAGCAGTGCCTTCAGTACACCACATTATAGCCAAGGGGGAACTTCTTAAAGAACAGAAATAGAGGTGGAGACAGTCAGAGCTCATGTTTGTTGGTGAAGAAACAAGTATCTTTTCAGGTGTAAATGCCAAAAAAGACTCGGTGCTTTTAGGACACAGAGTATTTGTGTGTGGCGGGTTTTTTTGGGTTTTTTGTTTGTTTGTTTGGTTGGGTTTTTTTTAAATTGATTTGGGGATAAGAAGCAGAGCTCTTCACTTCTACTCTAATGGATCTGCTGCGCATTTATTTTCTTTATGGAAAATAGACTACTTGAAATCTATGCAAGTAACTTGTTTTAGGAAGATTTTATGAAATGCAAGAACGTTTTTACTATTCAAAGCCAAAGGGAACCAAATTATAACAACACATCAAAGTTCAGATTTGGTAATACCCTTTCAAGTAAGCGTATAACTGTTCCTGAAGGGAATGAACCACAGTTCCTGGGTTTTGGTTGTTTGGGGTTTTTTTTTTCCCCCTCCCTTGGACAGGAGCTTATGTGCATGTGCTCGTGTGAGCTGACACAGGAACAACCACAAAACCACAGATGAAAGGCAAAGAGCAAATTTAACTTGATACCTCGCAGACCAGGGAATCTCTGAAGCAGCACTTGGGCAGAGGCCTGCAAGCAGGGGACACTGGCACCGCGGAGCAAGAGTCCTTGGTAGCGAGAGAGAGAGAGTGAGAGAGTGTCCCAGCCTTCTGTTTCGCCTGTATTTCAGGGATTCAAGCAGGCGTAGTTTTCCACTGTGCTTTAATCTTCTCTGACAGCAGAGCAGGAATCTCAAGCATGTTCGATAAGGTACCTCTAAGTCCATCACAGGCCTGTGTTATCTAAGTGCAGATGTTCTACTTGTTGAGCACATAAGACTAAGGAAAAATTAGTGTGATATATGTGTTTTCTGACACCCCATGTGCGAGTCACTTGAGCATGTTTACAATCCTCCTCGCTGATCTTCTGTTACTTTCCTGCAGTGCTATATATTGGTCCTCATATGCTTTTTACATATATTTGCCTCACAGTATGTGCATGATGGATAGGACTGAGATTTCCAGTCATCGAGCAGGCAATTTGAAGCTTTGAGTGAACTGCTGGATATTTAAAAATCCTGGATGATTACACAAAGTCTTCACCTTCTGAATAGATGACATTTCCAGGATGAGTAAAGGGCGGTAACTTAGACTTATATTCTGGTTGTGAATGAAGGCCTTTTGCCACTTAAGGTTGTTTAATGACCTAGACATCAATGCAATAAATGGCATGTTACCACCCGAGTCTTTTATGATACTTGCACAAGGTTAGTTTGCCCAGAAACTGTTAACAGAAAATTTCTAAATGCTCTGCGTTTTGAATCTTGCCCACTTATTAAGGCTTATAAGCTTCTAAGTGTGAAAAATTTCCCTTATTTATACTAAATATAAAATATGCCTTCCCCATTTTTCCAGATCCCTTGTTCTGTTATTCTCATTGAAGAAACATGCCAAAAAAAAGGAAATCCATTATTAATATAATGGGAGTCATATATTTAGAAGTTCTTAAAGCCTAAATCAAAGTGGTCTTGTTTTTAGACTACAGAAACAATTCTTGCATTTAATTCTACCAAAGTAGTACTTAGTAGTGCTTAGTACAGTGGTTTCTGAGAACTCTAGACAACTTTTTCCCGTGCTTTACTGAAAGAGGGTCTTTTTTAAATGCTCCTTTTCTTGACTGAAATGTTAAATACAATTCTGTAGTTAAGAATCTTTTTTTATATTTTTTATTAGGATAATTCTTTTGTAAGCTGAGCAAACATGGAAATTATTACTTATCTACAGAGAGGTTTTGAGCTGCATAAGGAAAATGCTTAAGAGAAAATGAGGAATCAGTATGTTTGTTACTACTTTACATGGGTTTGATAGCAAGCAAAATCAACGTGAATGGTATCGTTAATGTCTGTACTATGCAAATATTCACATCACCGGCGGTCTCACGCAATTTGTTCTCTGTTCTAATAGCTGTCCCAAACTGTAATAGCACAGTTCCCGTGTCTCAGGAATGAAGTTAATTGGCATCAATACTAAATTATGGAACCATGTTTTGGAGTTTGTATTTGATCTCCTTGTCAAGACATGTGTTTTCAATCTACTGAGAATTATGATGGAAAGACAATTATATTCTAAAGCCATGCAAAATGCAGAAAACCCAAACAAGACACAGCAAAAAAAAATTAAAGTGTGGTCTCAGTAACAAGAGAACTTATTTACTTGGAAGAAAGAGATGGGTAGTTATAGATGTTGACTGAATACAGAGCTCAGACTATACTCTGCCTTTGGATTAAATGGAAATGCCCCCCCCATTAGCAAATCCAAGCTGCTTCTTTAAACCAAACTTATTTGATGTGGAAAACAAGGTTACCGGTCTGGGCTCATGAATGGGAATACCATGTCCCTTGGAGCACTGTATACTTGAGCACAGCTTTGTGCAGTGACACAAAGACCCACAGACGCCTTATGGATTGTTGTCCACTTTGAAACCCTTGAGTGGCTGACAGCTAAGTAGAAATAACCAATACATTTCTAAGACCACTGAGGTCTGAGAGTTTAGATCTGGAGCCTGAGGGACCACTTGAGTTCGGTTGTGCTTCCCCAGGCCTTCCTTGGAAGGTGAAGCCCTATAGCCTAACCATTCCAGGCCCACAGGCTTTTGCCAGGTTGCAACAAACGCAGACTTGTAAACAAAGACATCTAAAATGTATCTGCAGTACCCTCAGCCATGGAAACCTGGAAATAGACGCAGTGTTCCTTTTCGCTCACAATTTGTAACGTCTAACTTTTATATTTTGAATTTAGGAGCCTTTATTTCCTAGCAGGACTAAGAAGAAACTTACTTTTTCTTTAAATGACAGTTGCCTTTATTTTGTGTTCACATGAATCTAGGACTTGAGTTAAATGTGCAATTTCAGTAAAATAGAATAAGTCATGAGAGCTGGCTGCCTTGTGTAAGTGACGCACAAAGGGTTTTATTTAGGCAATTACAGTCATTTTAAGCTTGAAAAAACTCTTGTCTCTCGTTAGAGAAAATTGTTACTTGAGCAATGCTAGAGTGACCTCCAGCGTTCTTTGTGCAAGCTGCAAGTAAAAGAGCAGATAGGATGTGTTGCACGTACCATATGCAGAAGGAGCTGGTTTAAACACTTTCGGATAATAATCGTTGAAGATGAGTAGCGATTGGAAAGGGATTAGGGAAGAATGGTATCATTTGCAGAGTGTTATTTGAATTCTAGCAGTTTGCTATGAAACTGTTGTGTTTCCAAGACAGAAGGAGATATTACTACAACACAAATCACTAAAAATATTCTAAAGAAAGCCTCAACTAAAATAGCATCGCAGTGTTAACTCCTAGATAATGAGATAGGGAAACTCAATCATATCTAAAATTGTAATTAAAACCTCGAGATACAAGCTTGAAGTAAAACTGAAACAAATTCCTAAAATGTAATAAGAATGTCTGTTGCTGAGTGCTGGAGAGCCTTTGCGTGTACAGGTGTTTAACTAATAAACCATGCTATATACTCAACAAAATCTTATTTTAAAGACCTTAAAGTCCAAGATGTTTGGCTACCTTTAAGAGGCTGAGGCAATGTTAGGGGAGAGAGATCAAAAGAAAACTGGTCTCAGACAAGTTGAGTAGGATTGAGCTTCTCCAGCATTCAAGTAGGCACTTGGCTTTAGATACCTCAGGTGTCATCTTTTAGACACCTCGGAGAGGGAGCGCCTTGCCCCCGTGGGCAAATAAGCTCACCTATATCAGAAAGGTATGAGCAATTCTTCAGAAATACTTCTTCAGAATACAGTAGTCATTGAGCAGCCCTGAAGATGACTAGCTGTGAGACTAAAAGCCTAACCAACTAACTAAAAGCCAAACTACTTTGGTAGTTTGGTATGTCATAGGCTAAACTAGCAATGTTTATGCATGTAGATGGTTAATTTGCATACAACAATATTGCCAAAGAATTAGTTCATCATCAGAATTCATGTGTATAACATTGCTTTATGAATGTATTGTTCTATAATTTCAGAATTTTTGAACCTATGGCACCTGTTTTTAAATGGGAATAAAAATGACAGCTGACAGCCTTCAGGAAGGATTGTGGTATTTACAAAGTTTTCATAAACTGAGAATACAATTATAATATACTTGCTTTGGAAAAGCAAACTAAACAAAACCAATCAGTGCTTAGAATTTTTCTTCATGGCAGTACTAAATGCGAAGTAAAATTCACTAAAAATCCTTTAGTATATCTCCTGGGCTTTTAATTAAGATATAACTGGTCAAAAATGAGCATGGGATAACATAAAATTTCCCAATGGTTAAGTGTATTTTGGAAAGTAAATTTATCTCTCAAAGGAATCTTAAAAGTTTTATTTCTTAGTCACTTAAAACTAGCAAGAGCTGGACACCGGAATAGATAACTGAGAGAGAAAAGCGTGGTTTTGGACTTTTATACAAAATAATAGTACTAGGATAGGTTTGCCCATATTTTTTTATTTCTTTATCTTCTGTAAGTAAAGAGGACAGATACTGCAAAATCTTTAATAGGAATATGGACAGTTTAACCAGCCAGTAGAAAAAGTATGTAACTGATAATCAGTGTGCAAATGTGTTCTTCAGCATTAAATAATCTCTATATTATTACTGTCTTCTTTAGAAATGTAGGACTGAGCCCCAAACACTTTTAACACTTCAGTTTTCTTGCCTTTTTTGACCTCAAGTGCAATGTTCATTTGGTAATGCCTATTCCATCCTTTCTCATGCATTTGCTCTGTGGCCTTTTGCTTAATCGATCTCAATCAGCTTTACAAATGCAATAGTTTCAACATTTATTCCTATTAGAAGTCTATTAGTATGTTATGCCTGTGATGCTTGCAACAGAAAAATTAGATTCTGTCTGCTAAGGTAACAAGAAGCGTTTACAGCAACATCATACAAAGAGTAACTTTGGGTTTATGTGTAACTAAGAATATTCAAAAGTAAATTTTACATCTAGCACCACTAGACCACATCATTTCATGTTTTCTTACTGAAGAAGCTAATGAATAAAAATAACAATGCTGCATACTGTGCTACATTTCTTCTTTATGCCTCTCATTCTGTCTATTAGCTTTGTAGGTAATTTTAAAAAGCTGAATGCAAACCATACAAACAATTAAAAAAAAAATATTTACTCCAGAAAAGCCTATATGGCTAACATTTTCCATTCTGTGTGCCTAAGAATGGATTGAGGGACCAATTTCAGGTACAGAATCAGAAGTGGCTTCCTTTTGGAGCTGCTATATAATCGCACTATAGCCTGCCCCTATAGCCTATTGTTACATAAACTCCCCCACGTAGTAGTTTGTTCATGCTGTGCTGTACACCCTTACTCTTAGACCACTTTACTCAAATTTTTCTATATATAATTGGCTTTTAACACTATTCCTCTGTATTAAAACATTCTGCATTTGATTTATCCTAAACTTTGGGAGTTCTTATGGAATCTCCAGTATCACTGAATAGCCCTTTAGGGATCATTTGCTGTTTCCATCTATCCTTTGCAAAATAGGTATATTCATGGTGTAAGATTGGTGTTAAATGCATATTATTTCTGGTGTGCTTTTTTGTACACTATCCATACAATCAGTTAGGATTATTTGGGGAACAGTGATTTATTTAGCTTTTCTCCAATTTTTTGTTGCTAGTTCCATTAAGAGACTATTAGATATGAATGCTAAATAAAATCAAAAGCTATTATTCATCACTTATAATTCTATCCACTACACCAAATTAACTTGCCTGTGAAACAGATACTAACGTAATATGATTTTTTGCATGCTCTTTGAGAATTCTCCCTAATTAAGTAGTCAGTAGAGTTGTCAAGTTTCAAGAAGTTTGCATTTCATCTTACTATGCTTTCTGGCACAATTTATTTCAAAAAGGACCTAGGTAATTCTTTCATGACATGGGTATGTTTCCTACTTCAGAACCCTGTACCGTGCTCCTTTTCACTCTTTGTTATCAAATATGGTCAGTCCCTTCCCCTGATTTAACATCGTGTTTCCTTTTTTTGTGGCTCCTGTCTCTTTGTTGGGGCTAGTATGATGGTGCTCCACTTTCCTTCTGTTTGGTTGAAAAACGTTCTGACAGAAGTATACTAAAATTCCATATTAAGGGATTGCTAGCCTGTAAAGTATTTTACTTGCTTTGCTTTATTTGCTTGACTCCACATGTACAGCACCAGGATCTATTGCTAATGACTGAAACGCTATTTCTGGCACTATAAAATGCAAGAGAACTTTCAGTCAAAGTGCTTAAGAATTGACAAAATCTGATCTAGTAATCCTGCAGTGACATTAGAAATGTTGAATGGAATCCTGCTATCTTAATCTGAAAGGCTATTTAATGAATATTGCAGATGTTTATCTGGATAATGGAAAAGATAAAAATCCTTTCCTTTATTGAGATTAAGACATTAATTACTGCTTGGGGGATAGCAGCATTTTGAGCACCTTTGTTATTTAAAGACGGAGCTCTGCTCTGGCTGCCCTTCTTGTGGTCTCCCTCAGATATGAATAGTGAGTACCAATATGGTCTCTGAGACACAAATCTAGTAAAAGCTTCTCTGTCCTGAAACAGAGAAAGGTTCTCAAAAATATATGTTAGTTTGCTATTTTGTTTTTCTGTTATGGATAGCTGTAATTTTTGTGAATATAGAAATTATTCTGGGACTGAACTGCAGTTAGAGGATGCCAAGAACTGGAGGACCCAGATGGCTGAGGTCCCTGGTTATGATGTATGGAACTTTAAAATAATTTTAATTTGTCGATGATGACAGAACGTGTTGCAACGTAATAGCTGCTGGGCAGCATCCATGGAATTAACTGGTATCACAAGGGGTTTTTTAATAGACATTATCTAGAAAAATTACAAAAAATTCCTGATAGTTACGTAAACCAGACTGTTCGTCTAGTGCTGGTCCTTTCTGGTCAAGGACTTAACGCTGTTGGTGGCGTAGTGTTGAAAAACTGTTGATGCTTTTGACTGACGTGTTCATTGTATGCAAACATAGCTGCAGCTTCCTGTGCATCTGTCTGGCTCTGCTCACAGATGCTTAATCAACTTATTTAAAGCAAGTCTCTAGAAGAACAAAGTATGACATCTGTCAACACAAGTATACTGTAATGTGTACTGTTTGCCAATCCTCCTTATGCAGCTAAATATTAATTTAGGTGTCTGAACAGCCATGCATACCCAAAGAGAGGCATGAAACTTTATGTTGAAGCTTTCATCTAACTCTTGAAAATCTGACTCTTAAACTTAACAGACTGTATAGAGTCTGCTTTTCCCTTTAGTCTTCAGATTATGTTCAGTAACGGTAACTTTTTTAGAAAAGCGCTATTAGTTGCACTTAAATTTTAATGAAATTATAGGTTCAGTGTTAAAAGATTATCAAATTATGTCACTGAACATCATTGTAGGCGTCAGCGCAGCCAAATGTTTAATTGCATTCTTATTTTTAAGTAAATAATCCTAGTAAATTTAGGCATGCGTGCAGTACATTACTGGATTTGGGGCCTTTTTCCTTAATGCATTTTTACCAGATTTATTGGGTTTTCTACAAAAACCATGTTCCATGTTTCTACTTGCAACTGTTTTTTACACAAACTTAATACATTTTTATGAAAACAGAAACAAGGTAAGTGGATAGGCAAATACCTCTAATGTTGCAGGTAAGTGGATATGCTTTCAAAATCTGAGTATGCTAAACATTATCTGAAAATGCTACTCTGTGTGCCAAAAATACCTCATGGTAGGATTATTAATTAGATCTGGCTTTCACAGTGCATTTGCCATGCCGTAAATAGAGCAACAAATTTACCACCTTTATGAAAATAAAGTATGATCCTAGCTCCCATTCTGTATTGTTTGACTTTTGTCCCTATTCTGAGCACAGATTCTAGACCCTATGTAGGTATGGAGACCCTGATTTATTTCAAAAAGTTCTTCCCTTTTATGTGATTCAAATATTAAAATGCAAGAGACTTTTTTGCATTTTTCATTTCACCATATTTTTCCAGTTTGACAGATCCCCCCCCCCCAAATATATACAGAGTCTATTTAATAATTGTAATTAAAACCTGTGATTTTTGTTTTGTTTTACAGGCTATTTTTCTCATTGCCTTTACACAAATAGAGGAATTATGATATTGGGTAAAACCAGTAGGTGCATCCAGTGCAATGTCCTGATTTTTGTTAGTACCTCCATATTACCAGATGCTTTAGAAGAAAGCTTAAATGAGATGATAATGGGCAATTATGAAAAAAATCCTCTCATCAGAAAAATCTCCCTGTTGATCAGTAGTTGGCTTAACCCTGAAACACACATTTGTGCCTAAAGAGAAAATCTATTTGTAGTATTGGCAGGTTGCAATTACCCTGGGTAAATGACCACTCTAACTTTAATTCCTATTAAGCCTCAGTGATAGATTGTAGCAATAAACCATTGCAATTCTTTATATATGTAAAATCAAATACGTTGTAGATTTTGAATTATAAGACCTTGAATATAGGAAAGCTAAAACTCAGATAGAATAGATGCAACTTTTTTTATTCTTTAAAGTCAATTTACCATGGGTCTTTCAGCTCAATGTCCTCTTTGTTTCAAACTAAGCTTCTACATATACATTGTTATACAGTAGTAAAGGACCTACTATTTACACCTCTACTGTTAGCATTTTTCTCGTGCAGAAATCTATAGTATACAATATTAGCACTCATGGTTAAAAGTTTGATTTTTATACGTCTATATTGTTGACAATTTCTATCGCTGGTGGGCTGCATGTGGAGAAACACAGTGGTAAGGTGCTTTTGTTGAATTGTCTGAAAACCGTGTGATCTTCATGAATATTCTAATCTTTTTTTGATCTTTGGTTATTCTCACCCTTATAGCCTACATTTCCTACTTAAGAAAAATATGCATAGTGAAAATTTCAAAAGGTAGTTTAAATAAATAAACCTCAAGCAATGGAAGTCTTGAGATAAGTTTTTTCTCTTTGTGTGGATCCCAACAAGACCTAAACGTGGGTTCAGGAATTGCAGGCGCTGCTGCTTCATTTCTGATGCTCGTGGTGGTATGATTAATTTTGCAATTTAAGCTTCCAAACTGCTAATTTCATACTGCATGGCTTCTCAGTAGTAGTGGGAAGTAGTGCCTTGTAAGCAGACTGTTTTTATAGAGTTTTCTCTTTAAGTAATATTATCTATTGTTTGTATAAAATTATAGGTTATGGATTCAATTACAGTTCTGACAAGTTTGATTAAATAATAATGTACAAATGTGAAATACATTAACTCTGCTCAGTACTTCCATTAAAAGTAAATAAATTAGTAATGGAACTAAAACCAGAAATTACTAACATTACTTACAGGTAGTCGTTGAAGGCCAGAATATTGGAATGTGCTGTCTGTAAAAGAAAAAAAACCCAACTTTTATTTCTGAAATTAATAAAGTGACAGCTAGCATCACGAGTTATTGTAGAAGTGTGAAATTTTGTTAAAGATTTTTATTTTAAAATTTCCTTTGGCCTAGTGTAGTCTGAATTATTTAAGCAAATATGATGACACCTATACTGGTGGACACAGGGCTAAGCCTAAGGTCCCGGATCTGGTCTCACTGTCCATGCCCTGATGCCATACTGGGGATAGATTTAGCTGCTCACCAGTTACAACTCTCTGACTTGCCTTCTGTGAGAATGAAATCCAGGTACATGAGATGCGTGAAACCCCGAAATTAATCAGCCAGGGTCCTTACCTGGACAATCACAGACCAAGACTGGGATGCCCTACAGATTGTGTCCACCCAACGCAGATATGGATACCTTGTTCAAGTCAAAATTTGGTTTATTTTTATGGAGACCTTTTTTCATTGGAAATTTGATTTATTAAAGTTCCACCATGCTTTGCCAGAAGTGCTGGGTCTGACTAGGTCTAGCTCTCATTCAAAGCGTTGAAATTCTATTCAGAGCCCTAGAGCAGAGCATACAAAAGCAGAACCTTGCCTTGTGAACCAAAGGAAAAAAATCACGATCATTAGTAAAACAGACAGAAGAAGTTACCATCTGAAAAAACAGCTTGTGTCAGAAGGAGTGATACATGAACATAAAGTGATTTAACTTAAAGAAAGCCAAATAGGTTTAGTGCATGTTTGTACGTCGAATTCTCACAACCACTGCTGGGAAGTAATCTGACAGGAATATTTGCCAATAGTGGTGTCTGTTTGTGGAAAAAGTCATTTTCCGCTGCTGGGAGGCCGAAGCAGCCTCGTGGCGGCAGGCCTTCCCACGCGCATGTTTCGAAAACAGCTCTCTTGGTAGGCAAACAGCCTGCAGAACAAGAGCTGTCCATCACACAGCGCAGAAGAAGAAACTTTGCTGATTAAACAGCAGTTTGGCGGGCAGCGGGTGAATTAAAAGAGTGAGATTCCCTCACGGACGACCCGTGCGGAGGGCCAAGGGAAGCTTCTCCTCGGCTCACCGCCCGCCTGCCGGGGGCGCGCGCGCAGCCGTCGGGCGTCGTGCCGGGGCGCGGCGCGAGCCGCCACCTTCCCGCCTCTCCTGTCAGCGGGGCTGCGGCGCGGGCGGTCCCTCGGCTGCCGGCCGGAGCGGGGCGAAGAGCAGAGGGCGGCAGTCGGTGGGCGTCCCCCTCCTAATACCCTCCCCCGGTCCGGGTGGGTTTTCGTGCCTGCCTCAAGTCATGAGGTGAGAGCACCTCGGAAAGGAAAAGGGGCAGAGAGGGGTGGGAACGGGGAGGGGGCTGGGCACGTTAGAATGCAGGTTGTGACCAGAACATTTGACTGTTGGGACACTCGGCATTCCTCCACAACGAATTTGGGAAGACTCAGGGGCAAAAAAAGGGGTATATGAGTGTCCCCTCTTGCTGAAGAGAGAATGCGGCCCAGAGAGGCATTTCTAGGTAGTCTAGCGTATCATGAACCTGGTTGCTTTTTGCTCACAGCTGTGTTGGGATTTTGAACAGACTTCTTGTGGCATGAAAGGTATGAGCATGTACGTAGGCAAAAAATGTGTTTTATTAAAAGCAGAGGGGTTTTGACAGACGTCTTTTAGCTTAAGAGTCTTCAGCTTTCAACAATCTTGCCAGGAAAATGCATGCACTCACCTCTGCTGCCCTGTCTCATTGGTACGAACAGCCTCTCAACCTTTACCAGCAACTGCCGCCGGAAAATTTGAAAGTGCTTTCAGGGCCTTTTGTAACAAGGTTCTTATTTTTATTGGTTTGGGATGGCAAGACTCTTGTTCAAAACGTACCAATTCTGACTCTAGCCCTGAAGTTACTAGAGCTTTTGAAGTAGTCCCTCTGAACAAGCACCATGAATTGGAGAGAGAAATGGAAGGAAAGAAGGGTTGGGAGCAGGATTTTGTTTCCTTCTGCTATTGTTGTTTTTTTTTTTTGTTTTTTTTTTTTTTTTTTTTTTTTTTTTTTTTTTCCTGTGGGTTAAACCTTTTGATATTACTTAGTGGACGTGGTGCTTGGTTTGTTCGTTTTGTTTTAAAAAACTGAAGAATAAACTCTCTTGGTATGAGAGAATGAAATAACTCCAGCATATACAGTTCTTGTAATTTGTCAGAGGAACTGACAAACTGCTGTCCTGTAAGAACCTACTGAATTCTCTAAGTACTGGAACAAGTGTTCACCTAACTTGTAAATTTAATAAATTTAACAAAAAAAGTCAGAAATCTTTGAATAAAGGAGTAACTTCATCTATCTAAAAATACTCTTTTTAAAAAATAAATATAGAACAAGGAAATTAAGGTAATTTTCCAATAAGAATTTAATTATTACTTTAATGTAGTTTTCACAGTGAAATGGACGTTATTTCTGTGGTGAGAACTCATTTTTTCTTTGTGGGCGACATGGGATTGGATTGGATTGACCAGCAAAACATGGCACAAAACCAGATTAGAACTGCTTAGTGAAGTTACTGAAAGATGGGCTAGATGTAGAAGTCAGAAGATTAAATTTAGCAAGATGTAAAGTTATGAGATAAGGAGTTAATAGAGAGTTAATTAGTTAATAGAGAGCAAGTGTTAAAAAGGCTTGGACAAAGTTACATGAAGGCTGTTAAGGAAATCTGGAAGACAGGAAAATTGGAAAAGTATAGTATATAGTAGTTTATGGTAATCCATATCATTAACATATTTTTAGATATTGTGTATGGTAATGGTACTTAAGAATTGGTGCTGTAGTGGTATTTGCAGTGGGTACTGCATAACTTCAAAATTTGCAGTGCTTTCTTGTAATTACATGTGCCTACCACTTTTAAGTGTTTTACAAGTGACCTATCAAACCCAAGTTGGAGTGCAAAAACTTTATAACAACAAATTAATGGGAGGATTTGTGTGGTTGGACTCTATGATCTCAAAGGTCCTTTCCAACCATGAAGATTCTATGATTCTATGATTTGTTAAGATAAAGACAATTTAGGAATGATCCAGGTGCCTGAGCGTAGATTTCTAGAGCTATTTTAGCCACTTACAGCCTTATAAAGCATCCCCGTATCCAGCCCTGACATATGTGGGTGAAGTCTTTGGGAGACCTGCAGTACCCTACAATATCTAAAATGGCAGTATCTAAAAGCATCTGAATCCTCTTCCTCATTTGATAACGTAAATGACAGGACAAATAACTTTAAATAAAACTAGCATTTTCCACCGCGCTCTTTAGTGTACCTATTGAAATACAAGGGATCTCTAGTAATTTACTTCATAAATGAAGCACTGATGTAGTTACAAAGATCTAATGATTAAAAAAAGTGTAATAGAGGTTATCTATATAATTCCACTTGTCTATATTGAATCTTGCAGTTAAGTGAATTGCATTTTTGTTCCTTCCTAATTTTCAAATAACATTCTTGAAGTAAATAAGCGAGCTGAGAAATACTAACTGCACTTAATAAGATTTGGGCTCGGATTGCATCACATAGTTTTAATACAGTGCTCAGAAGATTAAATCTTTCTTAGTCCAGCAGTTTTCTTCTCTGGCTGTTGCTATTTATGCCTTCAAAATTCATGAGCTGAAGGTGAGCAAAGAAAGGATTATCTTTCAAGGTTGAACCTTGAAAAAATTTTGAGGAATGAATTATGAATAAAAGTGTAAGTTTAACATGGCAATACTAGGTACATTTCCCCATAATAAATTATTATATCATCTAGAAAAGTCTGCTTAGTTTCTATGAATAATATTTGATGCTTTTGCAGGGGAACAAAATCTTCTTTAAGATTTTCAAATGTTTTCCTTCTGTGCAGGTTTAAGTGCATAAGACGGTACTGAAATCGGTTGGCCATTGCACAACAGGGCCCAAATGTGATTTTTTTTTTTTTTTTCCTCATTCCCTCCAGCTATTTCAGTACTGTCTCTTATGTCTCTCCAAGTCTTGGGAGTCTTGTTTTTTTCCCCTTACCTGTGAGTAGTCACAATATGTATTCATTCCTCAGGTCTCTCTTTGTGGTTTGTGTTTGGTTGTAGGTTTTTTTTTTGGTTTGGTTTTTTTTTTTTTTTCCTAGTTGAGCCTTTCCAGTGCTCTTAGCTGGTGTCAGATTACCTCAGCCTTCAGGCTGCCGGTGCCCTTTTTACCTCCAAATCAACTAAAAATAGCCAAACTGCTGTGGCTGAAATTGTCCAAAAAGAAAATTCAGCCTGACATGTGGACCTCATACAAATTTTCAGACCGAAAGTTTTAAGACAGTTAAGATTTTAAGCAGCAGAATAGAGTCTCTAGCAGAATTGATACAAGTATTAACCAATTTAGGCCTTTTCAGAGTGCTATTGCATACTACACTTCAGGGTACTCAAATTTGCTATAATGGCAAATTAGCAAAACTTTCCTCGTGTCCATTTCTGAAATGGCTGCCTTGGTGGAAAATCTTATAAATGTGGGATTATCTATCTGGAAATATGTTTTGAGTATTTTATGAAGGTAAATGAAAGAGGTTGTCATGTACAGCATTGTTTGTATGAACTTTTATGGAATATACATTGCAACTATATTTGAGCTGGGTTTTACAGTAATGGCCTTTGCTTTCTTTCTTCCCCTTTCCCTCTCATGTTCAACCTAAACCTCATTGATTTCAGAGGTGGCTTTGCTATTGACGTTAATGGTGTCTGATTTAGGGTCTAAAAGCTCAATGCCAAACTATGTTTGCAAGACCAGGAATGAGCTTGGGGTTTCTCTAAGTGGTATTTTCAGTAGCAAGTTGTCAGTGAAGTCAGGAACTAACAGTTTAGGAGGAGGTCCCAAATGGGTACTGCCCTCCGCATTTTGACTCTTTTCCCCTCCTATTTTGCTTCTCATAGACTAGGAATGACAGGCAACCATTTGCTGTCTCACTGCCAGTGCCTCTGGAGTCAAGCTGCATCAAAGTAGTACTTCACAGAGCTGTTTCTAGGATCTCTTGTTAGATTCGTGATACAAAAGGTAAGATTGAAGAGGGATGAAGGGAATTTTCCACTTAGTGAAAGAATATGAAGCTGTGACTGGAACAGTAGTTGCTTAATCAAACGCACGCCTCAAAAGTTTGAGTTAAAAAGCTGGTTTTCTTAACAAACTTTCTAGAAAAAGAACTTTTAAACATGATTTTTAAAATGCTCTGAATATTTTACATCATCATGATCTTGTTATTTGAAGCTAGTAGCCAAAGTTGTGCAATGTGTTTGCGTATTTTCCAAATATGAAAAAACATATGGGGATATTGGAAAAGGAAGGATAAAACGTTGCATGGATGCTGTTATTTTAAAAAGTTTAATTTACCTCCTGGTACTTTTGCATCTAATGCAAGGAAGTTTTATGTAAGCGTATATTTACTCCCTCAGTGTTGAAAATACTGAATTACTGTACAAGGCAATTTTATACAATTTTTTTGATTTTAAAATATAAAAGGCACTTGTTTTTAAGTGAGGGGTAATGGAGGGCTGTTACATTCAATATAACACTCATCATATTTCAAAAACTTTATGCACACAAAGACAGTTTTCCATTATGTAAAATCCATTTTTGGATTCCTCTTATTAAAGACAAGAGCTATGTTGAGAGATAGTGAAGCCTAAAAGACATCCAACAGCAAAGAACTGGGCCTGGTGACAGGCATTTAGAAAAATTGTCGTTGTTCTCTCCTATTCTTAATCAGTTGGTCTATGTGGGAAAACTAATCCACCTTGGAACAAAGTTTGGTTGTTTTTGCATGGGTGGTTGGTTTGTTTTTTGTTTTGGTGGGTGTTTTTTTTTGGTTGGTTTTTTTTATGGTTGCTCTTTAGCCAATTCCTTTTGAGTTGGAATGACAGCAGAGGTCAAAATGGGCAGGAATGTTTTTAGTATTTATTTCTGAAGCTGTTTCACCAGAAATGATATATCAACCAAGTGGAGTTTTTCTTCTGAGCCATGTTTTGATTTGAAACTGATTGTCTGAGTTGATAGAGGAAATAGGTTGCCGTGCAGCACCAGGAACCTCATTGGAAGAATTAATCTGCATGTCAGAGGTCTGTCCATGTATACAGGCTTGGCGTGGTGGGATGACGGTTTTGCTTAAATATTGTTTTTCTGTCCCCTGTTTTCTTTTTAGGTCATGCTTTTGTAGGTGAGAGCTAGCTAGCTAGCTGCTTGCCAACTTCCAAAATGATGCAGTTTCTGAGAACCATTTCTCTTTTACTTTCATGCATGTCTCAAATTTAATATATACTTAAGAAGTATCAATAACATGCTACCCTTAATTTTGCAGTTGTTTTGTGCGTATCTGTAGACAACAGGGAAAAAGAATTATACTGTTTGGATCACTGGACAAAACAATTAGTGTAAACCTTTATATCAATTTGAAAATAGTTACATAAAATGGTACGTGATGGTGAAGAATCCTGGGATAATGCATGGGTATGAAACAACAAAATCAGTTGGCAGCAGTAGCAGCTCTGCAAAGAGAAGGCTAAGCCACATTTTTTTACCTCATTGCAACTGAATAAGAGCCATTTGTTAAGCAAAACAGTGTAGTATAATGTTGCAACAGGTAACCTTTAGCAAATAACAAAAAGGGGAAATGAGTGGATTGCATTTAACAAAAAAAATAATTAAAAGTATTTTAGCAGCACATCATGGAATTTTTTGTTGTCTTTTTTTTTTTTTAATGAGTTGAACAATATCCTATTTTTAGTGGAAGGTCAACTTGAACTTTATTTAAACAGAGTCTCTGTTTCTGAATAGAGATAGGAACACTTTAAAAGTGATAACAAAAGGGAGGGCATGGAGCCAGACCTTCTTAACCTATCATTACCAGCACAGGGTAGCCATCCACGTAGGAACTGTATGCTAAAATAGAGAGGGGTCGTTGTTCTGTGCTCAAAGTGCCTGCAGTGAAAATAGCACGGAGACTCATGTGGCAGGATTTTCTTCTTTCCTTAAGAATTTGAAATGTGTCCAAAGAGTATTAATGAAAACCCTTTCTTTTTGAATGAAATGCTGCCATCTGATGTTGCACTACCTTCTTTTTTTGTCTTTTTTGACATAAATGCTTTTCAATATCTTAAATATTACGACTGCAGTTCTGAGACCAAAAACTCCAGTATCTGCAAAAGCGTACCTGGAAGAAGTGCTATGGAGATAAGATTGGTAAAGCATTTCTAAACCAAGCAGGATTTTTTGATTCTGCTGTCACCTGTAATGGTATTTATGCATTTGAATTTCATAGATATCAATGGAATTATTTAGTTTACTGCGAATATAGTGAGAGCATTGTCATGTTCAAAAGTTTCCATGGTTACACTTAAGTGGAGCCACTTGCTGTGGCTGTAGGCTCAGGAAGAAAACAAACATTTTTGGATAGCTCTTTATTGAAAAGCAGGGTCTGGTATGCTAGTGCAAAGCCAAAAGTTCTGGAGCTGGTCAGGCTGTAAGATTCACACCTCTGCTGGAACATCTCCTAGAATTTGTCACTGTGTCACAACTGGCTGTAAGTGCGTGCATTGAACCAAGGCAGTAATTTTGGTAGTATGTTTAAGGGAGAAGAATGTATTAGCAGACCTTACTAAGAGTAAGAAATACTAGTATCTGGGTAACTTTGATGTGAATATGGAAAGTGATTTTTATATTCTTTAGATTTATAGTGTTAATTGTTTAGAAATGCTTTACTCTTCTTAGCCTGTTCATTGGCTTCAGTTAAAGAAAGTGTCAGTAAGGTGCCTAAGTGACTTGGTGGTTGCATCCCAGCACTCCATCCCTGATTCTGCCACTGATATTCTGTGTGATCTTGAGTAAATAATTTTTCCTCTGTGATTCTGTTTCCTTATGTCACATTGGAAGACGACCTCTGCTTGAAAAAGTTCTTTGATGGAATGCGCTGTAGAAAAAGTAGGCATGACTATTACAAGGAAAAGAGAACATGTTTTGAATGTTATAGCCCTAGGAAAAATCTTCATTTGCTATCTCACAGAAAGTCTGCACGAGACAAGTTCATTCAGATGTAATGCTTTCACCATCTCAAACTTTTTTTTTTTTTTCTTCTATAAACCTTAGTTAAAACTTCTTATGCCATTAGGTCCGTTCATAACCTGTTCTGTGTCATGTGGATTTTCTGGTATCCATTAAGAACTAGGCTTACACTGTATGTTTTTCATATTCTATGATATTCTGTCATAAAATCATAGAATCTTCATGGTTGGAAAGGACCTTTGAGATCATCGAGTCTAACCATGATGTAGGATTCTATCTATGTCAAGAAATATGTTGAAGAACCTGCTGAAAATCTTGTGTCCTTGAGAATTTCAGCTGGTTTTCAGGTGTGGTTAAGTTGGCCAATGGATTAAAAAAGTGCTCCAGGGAGAAAGACACAGAGGGAAGTGAAAGGGAATGTAAGAAAACCTGTTTGCTTTCCTTTTTGCTCTCAGCATTAAAAATTATATTCCAGTTACTTCACTGCAAATCTGCACCTAAATGCAAAGCCTGTTTAAAGAAAGTAGCCTTCAGTGAATAAATGCGATTAACAAATATGAATCTTGCTACCTTCTTCAGTTCTCCAGCTCTTCTTTCTTTTGTGGTGTCTTTGCACTGACAGACATGTTTCCTGTTACTAGTGATAAGATATAAGGTGGTTAGTGTAACCTGACAGCTTTATATGGAAATTTAAATACTTGGGCAGGTGCGTTATAGGTTTTCCCTGGTATTAAATGGGCCAGATCCTTCCCAGGTGTCAGAGAAGTATTGCTCCATTCCAGGCCATGATCTGTCCCACAAAGTACAGCCGGTCTTCAAGCAAAAAGAGTCCATGCTGTTGTATTGCAAGTAGAACTAGTACATTTTAGCATTCTGAACATCTTATTTCATATATCAGCTAGAGGATTAAAGAAAAATGCAATGACTGGTTTTGTGACTTCTGTAAAACCTGATTTGCACTTGCTGTACTGACTGTAGCAAAAAAGACTAACAGATTTTATTCCGAGTGGTGGTGTCACCGATAGATGAAGCTATATAATAAATATTACAAGTAAGAACAAATAATAAAACATATTCTCAGCAATGTTGCACGTCTTGGAAGTCCTCAGGTGTCCTGTCCCTGTGTATCTTGTTTAAAAATTCTAATTCAGACCACTTTGTTTTAATATTTTTTTTCTTGCCTTCCTTGTTTTTCAGAGGCAATAGTCCTGTCCTTTTTATGAAATTGATAGGATAATGTATTGTGTGTCAGTGTAGAGTAACATACAATAGAAAAAAAACCAAAACAAATTTGGTGCCAAGTTACGTGGTAAGAGCCTTATGAATCCCTTTGCTGTCCAGCTCAGAAGTCTGAGACTGAGTCATTGCCTGAGACAGAAGTTGGCATACAATCAGAATGTATGAGAAAACAATAACTATGCTGACAATTATGAGGATAAGCACCATAAGTATCAGTAATGACGTGTTTCATGTCATCTAATTGTTCCAAAGCTTTTTAATTTTAAATTTTTTTGACATATTTGTGCTCTAGTATATAGCTTTAAGGATGCCCATCCCCCTGCCACCGCTCCAGCAGCCACTGTGTCCTGTCAGTCATCCTGAAATACACTGGAGAGCTTGTCAGGCAGTTTGTTGCAGATGCCTCAGAAGCCAAATAGTGAGCCATAGCAGTTGCACTGAAGTTCCTAACACGAGGATATTACATAGACAGTTGCTTTAGTGCTGAATATGGACCATTTATATTCTAGGATAGGTGAGTTATGTGCTGTTGGCTTTCTAATGATCTAGCAGGAAATGGATTCTAAAGATAATGTTTTCTAATTTATGCAGATTATCTTTGGCTCTGCTTTCTGACACTAATTAGTTTATCTATGTCTGTATACAGTGTACTTATTGTTTAAAAGCTGCAGGTACTATGTTCACATTGTATTGCAGATGGATACAAACTTTGACTGTTTTTCCTGTGTCTCTTTTTCTTACACCAGAAGACTCAGCAGTTTCAGTTTGCACAGTCTGCTGAAAAGACACAATTCTCATTATCTTAGAGTTTGTAGCACTTGGTAGGAGTGTGCAGGTGGTTGCTTTTCTGGCTGTTCTGAGGCAGAACTGTATCTTGTGACACATGCTTAACATCCTAAGTGTTGTAAGAGCTGCTGGTCAACAGTGCTGAAATTGCCTACTGTAAAGGTTAATTTAACTGAGTGCGAGGTTATAGCAGCCTTTTACCAAAACATCTTGCAGTCAAGATCCCTGCTGTAATTAGAGGGCATATTATACTGGAGTAGGCGTATGCATTTTAAAAAAACAGAAGTTGGACTATGATTCTCATTTTTTCCTGAGGCAAGTACCAAAATTTATTGTCTTAATGAAGATGATCTGGAAGGACAGAAGTTCACTTTCCAAGTGGAAATATCAGAGAAAACCCCAGAATGATCTTTACTGGATGCCTATTTTTCTATCACCTATTGGAATCATAGAAGCATAGAATGGTTAGAGTTGGAAGGGACCTTGAAGATCATCTAGTTCCAACCGCCCTGCCATGGGCAGGGACACCTTCCATTAAATTAGGTTGCTCAAAGCCATTACTCTTGCTTTGATTTAAAAAAAAATAAATCCTGTTTAAATACTGATTAGCTAATATGGTAAACAACAGTAAGGAGATCCAGGTAAGTTAAAAATATGTAGTCATGTAATCAAAATAATTTAAGATTTTGTAGTCTTCACTGCATTGGCTTGCAAACTTGTATTTGTATTTTGGCTGCTTTAAGGAGGTTTCAGCAAGTATTAGGATTTTACTTTTTTTTTTTAGTAAACCCCAAAACTAGAATCAGCAAGTGAGTCCTAAAGTAGGTTATTTATACCTTAGAAAACAATAGAAATTTTCAGAAACAATAATTTTTGCAATTGACTTTCAGGTAACGATATGTTACGGGCCTGACCCAAGGCTAAAAAGCTACTGTTGAGTTCAAAAGCTGGTTGAGCCAGGACTCAAGCAAAGAATAAAAATGCTTGTGTTAGACAATATGCTAAGGTTAAAAAAACCCCAAACCGAAACAAAAAACGCCCCACCCAAAACAACCCAAAAACCCAGAAAAGGGAAGGTCACAGCACATGGATTCACATCTTTCTGATCTGCAAAAATGGGATTGTATTTGTAACACTTCCCAAATTTGAGACTGCTCAGTGGTAGGATTCTGGAGCACAGTGATGTCTAGTAAGAGGAAGTGACTAGAATTACAACCACGTTTTTATCTGACAAATTTCAGAAAAGATATGACCTGTAGTATAGGAAGTTGTATTGAGACAATGGGGAGCAGTGCTTGCTGCAAGCAGCAAAGATTTTATTTCCCTTCTATCAAGGAATTGAGGGGAAGCCACTGCGAAGTTAAAACATGAGTGTATCTGTAGAAAAAAATAACCTGAAAATCATCGAGTGATTTCTTCAAATCTCAGTAGAAGCATGAAGTGCTATCTCCATCCAGTTTTTACCTGTGCCCTTGCAACTGATAAATGTCTTAACCAGAAAAAAATTCACAGCACAATCGATACTATCTATTTGCAACTGTTGTGATGGATTTCAAGAAGTACTCGTATACTGGGAGGCTTGTGAAAACATCAAAGATAAGGGTTGTGAACCAGCAATATCATATGATTTTTTAAAAAATGTGACTAAAAGGCAGATTCATTGAGGTGTTGGTTAAACGTTTAGATAACCGGTGAATTGGAGGTGGTAAAAAAAAAATAAAAAAAAAAATCTGTCTTTTCAAGAGTGTGAAATGATGTGGTTTGATGCAATCCCAGTGAAGCTGGAGAAGAGTACCTTGTTGAATTCAAAGGCCTTCTGATTCAGGGGTGGATCCAGCAGAAACAGCTTTTCGGCAATGAGGGTGCTTCTCTGCTGTATGTTGACAGGCTGCACCAGCATGCTGGCAGATAGGCGCAGAAATGACACACTATTTGCCAACACTGCAGAGTCAAACAGCACTATTGTTTTATTATGGGAGACATGGTGCAAGAAGCCATTAAGTAGCAATGCAGTTTGGAATTGTAGCTAACTGAAAGAGTAGGGATGTGAATTAACAGACACTTGTGGCTTTCAGAGCAAAGTTTTAGTACTGTGGGAAAGCTTACTTTAATGGGTTAAGAGGGATCTCCAGTTAATATTTGCAATCTTTAATTCAGGAGATTGTGTGGAGGTCTGAATATCGGTGCGAACCTGTCTTCCAGGTTACTGATAGCTCCCTTGCTAGTATAGCAAATGTTGCTGGAAATAACTATATGGTTGTTCCTGTAAGAAAGCTTGAATTTTAATCTACTTTGCAAACACAGAACCTTTCTGAATATTCATTGTTCAATAAAATGATTCCGTTAATAGGTGTTGGCCCTTTTAGATTGCATTTTGTGCTAGACCTCTCACTGTTGAGGTTTACAGACTTTACCGACATCATTATATATTTAGTGTATTTCCAAATAGTTACATGGTTGAGAAACTGGGTTCAGTTTTGTTTTTAGTTTCCATAGATAACTGATGGGTATTAATGGTAAGAACCACTACAGACAAAGTGAATAGTAAAAAAAGAGCCTGGTTGTGTGAGTACAGAGTGGGTATGTCTTTGCCCTGAACTGTACGAATAAACTCCTGTTGCAGAGATTAGTTCACCAAGGATGTTATGTGCACAGTTTAAAGAAACCAGGAGGTGTTGCACTTTCACAGTGACCTAAGTTGTTGTGTGAAGCCCTGTGGGTGATTGTGAATTTGTCTCTTAGTGATTTCTCCACTAAACAGCAGATGGAAAGGGCCTACCTTATTTCTTGCTTTTTTGCAAGATATATGACATATTATCAAGAATTTATTATAATATTTGTCTTTTTTTCTTTCTTTCAATTTTATGGTTCTGTGAAGACTAGATGGTGTCTAAAATATAGAGTCAGGTAGAAGCTATGTAAAGCTTTTGTCCTGAAGAATTCATTTTGTTTTCTAAAAAAAACCCAAACAACCACAAACAAGCCCAACAACAAAAACCAAACAACCAAACACACCCCACCCCAAAAATCCAACAAAACCCCTCACATACCTAAAATACTTCTTAATGCTTCACATTTGAGGCATCTTTCTTAAAAACTGAATGTTACTGAGATAATGGTGATCTAAACTAGTGGACTGTTTGGGTACATATGGTACAGTGCTGCTTTGTAATCTCAGAAAGTCATTGTTAGTTTTCAAAAATCTCATTGGCATTAAAACTGAAATAAGCAAAAGCTGAGCTTTGAAACAACAAAACCAGTCTTAGCAGGAAAGAAGGATAAGGGGATTATGTTAGTATTATTTTAAGCCAGTACCCCAGCCAAGGTAGTTGCCCATTATTTCTTGCCTGTATGAAGCTCTCTTTGTAAGGTGCAAACAACTGAATGCTCCCGTGGAGGTAAGAAATGGCTGTGACTATTGAACAGATTCTTGCCCTCATTGGCAGTTTTTTAGAGGCGATATCAACGTATATAACCTGGTTTCGCACTGTGGTTGCTTCCTAAGCTACAAAGGGATAAGGAGAACATAGTTCTGCTTACTCAAATGTAAGCATTTGAATATTCGTGAATACAGATGATTTAAATTATGTAAGCAGTCTTGTAAACAAGTTCTGGTCTTGGTCTCAGTGCGCATGCATACCATGTTGTACTCTTACCAGTTGGATTGCATGCATGGTGCCATTGCACTCAAACTAAAAAAAAAAAATCATAATAAAAAACAACCACCCCAAACCCCCAAAGAAACCAAAGGGGAAAAAAAAAGAAAGGAAAAAAAAAAAAAGAAAGAGGGAAGCACTTTAGTTGCAACCCTGTCTTTCCAGGTCACTTCTGTGTGGGCAACTTTTATTGTGTATAAGAAGACTCTGAAAGTGGTACATGTAAAACTCAGGTATGCAAAACAATTGTTTATTAATTGATAGGCTTGAAAGCTAGGACTGATAAATCACCAAACCAAGCGTTAATATTCCCTCTGTTCTCAGTGAGTCAGATGAGGAAGGTGCTTCTCTGTAACAGGCTGATTCTTGATGATATAGAGTTGTTCTCTTCAGTTCTTCTTTTTCTCATCCTGTACCATTTTATACCCTTTCATGCAGGTACTTTTCCTCTTGATTTATTGAGCTGCTAAATATTACCATCTTTACAAATCTCTGCATTTTTACTTTTTGGGTTTTTTTTGTTTTGTGTGTNGATTTGCCAGATTCATGAACAGTATGTACTTAAATGGGTGCTAGGTAGGGATACTGCCCTCTAACATCTATCATAAACAGTTCTGGATGCTGGAGAAGTACTGGAAGAATGAACCATAGGAAATGGCTGGGCTTGCATGCCCTCTCTAAATAGCCTGACTGTAACAAACATACTGGGCTAGATGGACTGTTGATCTGATTCAGTAGGACATTTATTATGTTGAATGTGCTTGTAGATATTTTGAGTTCATTGACTTTTGATGTCTTCTGTCTCTTGTGGTTCTCCTTGCTCTGAAATTCTGAAAACATTAGCTAAGAAAGTTTGGAAACAAAATATTTTGCCTTCTGGGAGCATGCCCTAACCACCAGCCTGTACTGCTGTGTTTTCAGCCTGTTTTGTTCTGAGCTCAGTGAGTGAATAAGTATTTTACATTGAGTAGAACAGAACCACCAGAAGATATTGAGTCATCCATCTGCAGTGAGGCTTTACAATTTGAGTTAACAAAAGGACTGCAGTCCTTTTCCTGACTAGTAGTCACCACTTGTTTCTGAAGCAGCGAATGATGAGGGGGCTCAGTTTCCTTCAAACAGAGCATTAAGTTAAACTGGGGTATTTCAAAACTGTGGGAGTATCCTACCTATTAATTTATCGGACAGAAAGAGAACCACTGACACTGGCAATTTTGGGAGTCTCAGATTTTATTTTCTTGGGGTTTGTAATAAGTATCTAAAAGCTAAATGTGTAAAATATGGCCAAATAATTTGTATTGACACTTCCGGAGTTCTCTTTCTATTTTTAGTTTCCATGGAAGAAAAAGTGTAATTCTGGTTGGTCTGATCTCAAGTTTTATTAACTTTATTTTTTGACTTGGAATTAAAACTGAAAAATTAGTTCTTTACATGTGCTATCACCTGACTGTATGCAGCTGAATCTGTGGGAACTTAAGGCTGCAACTAGTATAACTTGTAATAAAAGAATAAACTTGTCACTTGTATAACCTTTACTAAGAATGGTAAAACCCTAAATTACCTTTAACCTTAATTTTTTAATTATTATCCACATTATCTTTGCTTGCAAGTGCAATTTGGATACTTATTCTGTGATAAACAATTTGGATCTGTTTCTATGCAACTTGCTATAGAAACCCTAAACCTACTGTGTTGTATTAAATCAATGCTGGGTTCACCGGAAGGTGACAATATATCTCTTTAGCCGGCACAATTGCAGTACCTTATTACTTTATTATTACAGCAGCAATAGTTATAATAAGTCCTGCTTAAAAAGGACAGATATCCATTATTTGTGTGTTTGAAGTCTTTATTGGCTAGAAAGGCTTTGCGGAGCTATGTTTTATGGGAAGTTAAGCTACTGGAAAATGTAAAATGTCTTTTATTTTGGGGCAATAATCAGTTGCATTCCTACTAAAGCACAGTTATATTCTTTGTTGGCACGCACACATTTCACTGCAGCTAAAGGCCTGAACCATGGCCCAGTGAACTCAATGAAAACCCTTAAATTCACAGCAGTGGACTTTGGATCAAGCTTCTAATGAATGATTTAGTCACTTTAAAGACCTTACTTAGCTTTAATTCCATCTTATTGACTTCTGTAATAGGCTTTCTTGACTTAATCTGTCTTGACACTTAGAAAATATTTGTTGTTACAGGGTGTAAAATAACTAAATGTTTCACTTTCTCCTGCTATTAATTGCCAGGACTTTTAAGAGCTGCTGTATATATTCTCATTCTTAAAGTGTTCATTATGACCACTGTAATTTGGCACATGGAATAAGATTCAGGTATTGTGCATATAGCATTACTGTTTTTGTTTTGTGTGAATTCAATAATGTAATATATAACTTTTGCTTTAAAGCTCCTTTTTATTGAATACTAGAGAACTTACATTCAAAGGTCTTCTAATGCAATTATCTTTCTGTATTTTTTTAAATATATGGTTTATTTAGAAATCTAGAAGAGAAGACAAGGGATTATATGTACTTTAAATCTATTATTTTACAGTTTATGCAAGTATCTCCATAATTTTTTCACAATTTAGAAATAAGGAATCAGAAAAACTAATTTTACCTCTTGAAATCCTAAGCCTGTTATGGAACCAAGTCTGTACTCTAATAGGCAGTCTCTGGGCTCTGATGGAGGGCAATGAGACTTGCAGTTGTGGCTAAAAATTGCTTATTGCTTCTTTTTTTTTTTTTTTTTTTTTTTTATNACCTTTTCCTTCTATACCTAGGTGAAATGTCATCAAAAGTGCCAAGCATTAAACTGAAAATCGATCCTCGGGATCTGCAGATCCAGACGTTTACAGTGGAGAAATTACTGGAACCACTGATAATTCAGGTATTTTAGTATTGCAGAAAATAAATTACATAACCATAGAGGGAAAGGAATAAGTCTGAAGAACCCTGGCTAAGGACACTGTTATGAAAAGCAGGCATACCCACAGCTCTTCTCTACTTGTAGTTTACTCTAGCTCAGAAAATGTCCAGTGGGATCTGTCTTCTTCCAGATTTGGACATGGCATTTTCTAGCTAGTCTCTTGTACAGTATTATCTAGTGTAGGTTTAAACGTACAACACACTGCAAATGGATTTCCAACATGACTACATATTGCAGTTCTGTTTCAAGTGTTCACTGGTTAAATATGCAGTGCTTAGTGTGTTAAGGATTCTCTCATTATCTCTGTATTTGGTATGCATTAGAAATGCTTTTTTAATACAATGGAAAGGACCTACTTGCAGAAGACCTGGCCTCATTTTGCAAATAATGTGTATAACTAAGAAAGTGCTAAAAGAGTTCTGTAGCCATATGTTACAGAGTAAAGAACAGAAAAGACATCATCTGTTTTGAAACTCAGGCTGTTTTGAATTTTCACTGTGCTTAGAACAAAGATGCTGGGATACCTGCATTTAATTAGTCAGTTACACATAGCACGAGGATGCCAGCTTATCACTGGCCTTCAGCTTTGGCAAGATGTTGTAGATCAAACTACTTGTCACAGATGCACACTGCTTATTTACTATTCTTTTCCTGGTGGCAGAGGGTATGTTTACGTGGCAGTCACTGCTCTGGCTGCAGTTTGTGTAGGTACAGAAAGGTGTGACTTAATTCAGAATTTTCTTTCAGTTGCTAACATACATAGAATACATTGTTTTTCAGGTTGTGAAGATGGTCAGGTACAATGGCTGTGAAGTAGTTTCAGTGGTTGGTTAAGATCTTTCCAAGCTCTTTGAGTAATGCCTCTTACAAGACAATAAATATTTGTTAAATAGGTTATGTTAACAATCAACAAACAAAGCATACTGGGAGGATGACCATTTGTAAACAGAGCAAAGCCACACTTAATACTGTACTCTGGCTGTTATTCTATTTATATACATGTAAGAATTGGGGATGTACAGCATATTTAAAAAAAAGTTAAGAACATATCTACCGAATTTTCCATTTTTTCCATTTTTTCAATTTGCAACTTCTCTTTTTCTAGAAAAGACATAAATAAAACCATTTTAATTAGGACTGAAACACTTACTATTGTACTTGGACAGATACTAAAAGACTTTTTTTTTTTTT
>VXBH01009104.1:101966-137068 GCA_013400035.1 Rynchops niger
TTTTTTCTTGTACAACTCATGAGCTTCATTTGACTGCAGTCAGCCACTTAGTACATGGCAAATTTTATTATTCCAGGAATGCACTTCTTTTCACACACACTGCTTTGATGACATCTTTCCTTCTCTGTCCTGGGAGCCAGTCCTTTGCGTGCTCTTTCCTTGGGCTTGCTAAGGGGTGATGACCAGATACAAGGGAACAGTCAGATTATAATTAAAGAGACAGCACATAATGATTGGAGGGAAGAATACAGAGATGAAAGATGAAGACAATAAAAGGATGTTTGGTGTGATGGTTCTTATGTTTATTTGGGCTTTCCAGTCGGAAAAGTCCTTTGTTTATTCCAGAAGTGCTGTATCTGCCCTAAAAGCTAGGAAAAGCGAAGAGATGCTGATCATGTTTTATAACAGTTCTAGAATAGTTGCTTTTAAAAATCAGTTAATTCACTGAAATAAGTTTCTCATTAACAAATAAAGTTGCATTTTCCCCATTTGGAACTTTTGTCTCTCACTAAGTTATCCAGTTTCTTTTATTAATTTTTCATTATTATCTTTGAAATTTCTTCGCTTATTTTTGACTTGATCTTCTTTTCCTCTTACTCATTTGTCCCTTCTGGAAGATTGTTGTTTTTTTTTTTTTTCCTTTTTTTTCCCCAGAAAGAAACCTTTTCTTTTTATCATTACTTCATTTCCACCTGTTATTAACTGAGCTGCCTCTAGCTCATCTTGTCTGCCTTTATTTATTTTTGCCTGGGTGTGACTGACAGTGTATAAAGCCTCAGTTAACAGTTCAGTGGTTTGTGGGAAGCTGTCAAGCTGGAGCATCGTATGTGGATGGATTATAAAATTAGTTTCAGAGTAGTAGGAATAGATGTCTTGATAGACCGCATTTTAAAATCTTCTCTTGTACGCCAGTAGGTCAGACTGTGCTGAGGCAAGCTGCTACACTGTGGGTATTTTTAGAGGAGATGAAGAAATGTAAATTTTGGCATGAGTTTTGCAGGATTAAAGAAACTTGACAAAACAAAGAAATACAGTTCCAGAACAAAACAAAGAAGCCATCTACGCTTTTTAATTTTTTTTTAAATCTCTTCTCAATCATCTTCAAAAAGCTTGAGTCTGTTAAAAATGGAAATGCTTTGGTTCAAAGAGAATACAATTTTGGCTGTCTGTTCCCACTCTCAACTATAATGCTTTGTTTTTTTCGTAACAGAACTATGGAAGGGAAACTTGCATTTTGAATGGGAAAGAGACAGGAAAAAACTCTGAAAATGCAAAAGCAGGGATTAAAACTAATACTCAATGAAGGATAGAAAGGCAATAAATAAAAATTGATCTATGATTAGAAAGAGAACCAGACCAGTCACAGATAAAAATGAATAGTATTATGCTCTGGTTTGTTTCACTTGGCAGATGCTGGTTTGAATGCAGTTTAACTTGGAGATTTATGTTCGAATTTATTTATTTATTTAATAGCCTTGTAATGGTCTGGTAGGAAAGAGACAGTGGAAGTGTTTGAGCTTTTCTGAAGTCTGTCCTAGCCCATTACGCTGAGTGTTACAGCAATCATTAGATTAACAGCATCGATATGGGAGAAAATGAAGGCAAGACCAGCCTATGTGGAAGTAACTTTGCAAATTACTTTGATAGATTATCGCTCTTCCCTGCAATCTGCAATTGGCAGCAGTGATCTCTTTGATATTGTGTAGACAGTATGACACTTTGGTTTGTATAAAACCTTCTCTGACTTGGCAACTTCTCTGTCCCTGGTGTAAAACAGTGCCCCTAAATTACAATGTTTGGGGGATTGTAGGAACTGCATTTCCCTCTTTGCATCCCAAAGAGTGGCCTGACCCAGGGTGATAAATTCAAATAGTTCTGTGCAGGGCTCTGCAGTTATAGAAACTCTGTTGGAAGTGGAATAACTGCTGTGTCCAGCCTTATAAATTGTACTATGGTGGGGATGTACTACTTGCTGCACTCTGTTTTCTATGTATTGCAAAAAATTTTCTTTAATCCTGTCCAGTTGGCCCCTCACCAGAAAGGGTTCTCTTTGTCCATGGCCTTTATTTTATTTTATTCCAGGTGCTTTGACGACATTAGTTTTGAAAGGAAGGCTTTTAGGTGAAGTTCCCTATCAACGCATCTGGCACACTGCAAGTGATAGTTGTCAAAATTGACATCGTTCAGCTGACAGCTGCCTTGATGTAAATTGGGTACATGCTCAGACAATCTTCCTTTAATTCTGGGCTTTTATCAGAGATGTGCTCTGTTATGGAGCAATTAGTGTGAAGCAATCAGTAGATCATAAAGCATTTTCATTCACATAGCTGATGTCTAATATTTGTCATGCCTGTGCTAGATTCACTCACAAAATATAACAATTAATGTAATGGAAAATATCCTCTTGCTTTATCTCATCCTCAGAGACTGAAATCTGTTTAATCTCTTTCCTATACTATGTAATGATTACTGTTATGGCTAGGTATACATTTGGTTGTGTAGGAAGCTATTATAAGAATCTTTCCTTTTGAATTTATGTACAAGTAAAAGTTTTAAAAGATATGATGAGATTCATGCAGGAAACTCTTCATAACTGCCTTTGCTCTGCAGTCATTCCAAGTCTTATAAGCTTTAAATTTGCCACTTCTTTGGATATTGTATCTAAAGTGTTCTCTATGTATTTTTGTATACACACACTTTTAATATATATGCATTATGTGTGTGTGTGTATACACAAGTAAGTATTTGTCAGAGCTTTTCCTTGCCAAACCTCTTGTCTTCCATCTATTTAATTTTTATACATACAATGCCTGAATGTGTTTAAGAGTTGTTGAGATGTGGTGTTGGGGGATATGGTGTAGGGGAGAACTTTGTAGAGTGGGGTTGATGGTTGGACTTGATGATCCCAAGGGTCTTTTCCAACCTAAATGATTCTATGATTCTGTGATCTAAGAAAACCTTATGGCTACAATAGACAGGTAAATTTTACAGAATACATAGAAACATCCATGTGTTCTAGAGTCCCTTCCATCACTGATGAAAAATAGGCAATTTGAAAGGCATTTATTCTCACCTGTCGTTCACACTGACAAAAGTTTGCTCACACAGAAAACACACACTGTTGGTTTTAGTTCTGTGTATAGAGTGTTTGCTTTTTGCACACTGCAAGTGATTAACCAGTGTTTATTTGTACGGGCAATACTTTGTTAAACATCTGACTTGGATCGGAAACAGTGAGCAGAGGCTTCTGCTGTTATTAGATCACTTTTTTTTTCCCCGTGCAAATGTCTAGGGATTGCAGTTATGCTGAACTAAATTTTAAACAAAAACGAATGTTTTATCATTGATGCTTCAAGATACTTTGATATTCATATCAAAGGTGAACCAAATATTTTGATACTCAAAGTACCAAGACATTGTTTCCTTAACTACTGCAATATTAAAATACTGTCTGTAAAGGCTGTGAGGAACTGAATATAGCGTTGGAAGACTGCTGCATGATTCCTTAGAAATGCAGTATTTGGGATAACCGTGACAAAAAATCCCACCCCTTCAGCCTAATAAATAATGGCAATAACAGGCAACAATAACATGATTCAGCTTTGCAGCTGTGGTGGCATATGGGCTTAAAAATCTCACTTAAAAAAACCTTGTGCCTCTAGCAAAAGGCTGTTGCTCCTGCCAGAGATACAAAATAAACTCTTGATAATGATTTCCATTGAATGCTGGGAGACCTGCTGTATATGGCAATAAGAGTGTGTTGTTAACTGGGAAATACAGTCGGGCAGGAGCAGGATTAACGGGGATATGTTTTTCTTTTTTCTTATAATGATATAATTTTCACTGTGTATTCTGCCACTACAGTACAAGCTGTATTGACAGCGGATCGAAAGGGCACGCTATATTAGCTACTGTGTAGTTCAATTATTTCTGTGTAGGATCTGCATAAAATTTTTTGCATTCAACATTGGGATTCTGTATTGGAGAATCCAGAATAGTTTTTCTGTATTTCGTAATCTCCATGAGCCGAGAACTACCTATCAAATTTTAACTTGAATTTGAGATCAGAAGCTGGCTGATATTTCCTGACAGTGATGTTGAAGATGAAGGGTCTTGCAGTCAAGAGTTTTCACTTGCAGGAATGATTATTTTTTCATATTTTTCCATTTGTTTTGTTTCCTTTCCTCCTCCAAAACATATGAATGAACAGTACATAGAATATTATTTTACATAAAAAGGTGACTACAGTGAAAATCTGAGAACTAGAAGATATTTTCTGGGAATGGTGATTAAATAGTTAAGACATTTTAAAAATGTCTTTTACTGATAGGTTTTTGTGGCAGCTTCTAATTTTTTACAGTATTTAATGCCTTTCTTGTTGGAAGTATCAGCCTGCAATTTCTCTAACTTGCTCTTAAAAAATATGATAATTGAAACTTCATTAAATACTCTAGAAATAATGTTACAGGGTTTGTAAAAATAAAAGATATTAAGATTCTTATTCCCAGTGCATTCTCTACCATCTGGCTGATTTATATGCAAGAAATAACTTCATTTACTTTCTTTGAGCCACAGTCAGAAAAATACCCAAGCCCACTTTAGCAATCTGAGACAGAGTTATTTATGTTGCTGTCTCCGTGTGACATGCCAAAGCAGTAGATGTCAAGTGGCTGGTCCTTTTTCCCCCAAAATTCCACACGAATGGTGTAGGGGTCAGGGCTTTTGTCTTTCAAAGATGTGTTTATAGAAATGCTTCCCAGAGGATGTTTATCAGTTACCTTTAAAAATGCTGATTTATGAAAAGCACTAAAGTGTCTGAATTAATCAACAAAGTGTAAAGGTGAGCTGGGGCACAGCCAGCGCACTTCTCATTAGGTACCTGTGAATGGAGCCCTTTTCCTTAGACCAGCTCAAACCACAAGCTCTACTGCAGCCATTAGCTAAGTTTGTCTGCTGGACTGAGAAATTCATACCCAGCTTTTGCCTTGCTTATAGAGTATTGTTGATGGTTGGAACGCCATTTAACAAAATGAAGCAATTATATAAAATGTGTTCATTGACCTCTAAGACTAGATCTGTACTTAATATTATACTATCCATGTTCTGCACAGAGAACAAGATAGGAGGAGATTAAAAAACATCAGGGAACTCAATGAAAATAAAGTATGTTTTAAAATATCTATATAAAACTTTTCTTTTAAAATCTTTTAGAAATCTTTCCTTAGTGTGACAGCTCAAGCAATGCCTTAGAGGAACAGCCTGTTAGAAACATTCTGGTGGAGTGTGGAGGCTGTGGTCAGATGATGAGGAATGTGGAGTGGGACGCTATATAAAAATAAGTTCTTTATGGATGTTGAAGTGCATTGGTCAGAAGCATAATTTGGACAAAGCTGCAGTAAACATACGTTCTGAGTAAAATGATGTACAATTATAATGTTGAGAGCGTGTGTCGTGTCGTCCGTTCCCCCCCCTGAATTTTGAGGTGCTGGCTTCTGACAACTGCAGTCCTCCTTTGTAAGAATAGAAAACATTTTGAAATGTTTCTATGCTCATTTTGGATATTTGCTTCTGAGATAACTTGGGAGATTTCAACTGGAAGTATGGGAGGATTCAGCACTGATTATAATTCCTGCCTTGGCTGAAGCTTTCTTAAGTAGCATTAGTAATTTTTATTTTATCATGAATAAATTTTAAAATAAGCAGTGTCAGAAGTTTGCGTCAGGGTTAATACGGCAGTGAGATTTCTATTAACTTTGCTTTGATCATATAGAAAGAAGAATACGAAGATGAGGCATATTAAGTAAAATTATCTGTCAAATCTGATTCAATAGTTTTGCCCATTCTCAGTATGTATGCTGAGCTTGCCTGTCTCTCACTAAAGCAGGGGGAATCTCATTGCTTATGCTCAACTATATTAATTTGATTTTTTTAAATTTGAAAACAATATAAATTCACTTATAGAACTTACACTGTTACTGTCTCTTTTATTTCTTTTAAATGTAGGTTACAACACTAGTGAACTGTCCACAGAACCCTTCTAGTAAGAAAAAGGGCCGTTCCAAAAGAGCTCGTGTCTTGCTAGCTTCTGTGGAAGAAGCCACTTGGAATCTCTTGGACAAAGGGGAAAAAATTGCCAAGGAAGCAATTGTGTTCAAAGAGGAACTTCATGCAGCACTTGCTGATGTCCAGAAAGAGAGTAAGTATATGACAAATAATTTAGGCATCACAAGGAATTAGTTTAACTGTGTGACGCTGGTGTCAACATGAAACTAGGATATCCATGAGAAATACGTTTTGATGTGCACGTGCCTGAACTTTGAGTTGTCTAGTTGTATGTTCTCAGCTACCACTTGTGAGGAGGTAAAGTGTGCAAGCTGGGCCCCATTGTGGAAAAATACTTTTATCATTGGAAGTTTTGTTTTTTCAATGAAAATGTTTACTTTTCATTCAAACAAGTGTTTTTGTTTTTATCAATGAAGACAGGATGCCCCTTGTTAATTTTAGTGGCTGTTAAGCACAAGTTTAAGTGAGTGCATGCTTTAATACTCTTCTTGAAAAGAACTGTTTACCTGAATCTGGGATTAAGGCCTTTTAGTTAAAAATTTGAAAGCAGAAATCTTCCCTCTTTTCTGCAGGAGTAAGGCCTTAATTTGGGAAGTTGTAACAGTCTCATTTTGAGACTTCAGTAGGAGGAGGATGGATTCTTTAACCTACTGTAAGAGTCATCCCCTCATGATAGAGCAGCTCATCTTTGGTGAGTTCTGCTGTACTCCATTTCCTCATGCCCTATCTCCCTGTTTCCAGCTAGACTCCCAGAATAGGAGTAGGTTTTATGATCTGCTCAGAACACTGTATTAGCCACTTTCTTTCAACCTCTTCATTGCTTTGTTGGTTTTTACTCTCCCCATGGATGATCATGGCCTATTGGGTGAATATGAAGGTCAGGCTCAAATAGTAATAAGCTGGATGGCAGACATCCAAAACGTGTTCCTGCAGAAATCAACCTTGAAAACTGATTCAGGAGAAGGTTTCAGAGGAAAAAGGGGACAGAAGAGTAATGCTTTTAGTGCCTGGTCATTCCAGAATTATGTCCTTTCATTAGTGCTCCATGAATTTTGTAAACAAATGGTTCCTGACGGTTGCCTGAAATCAGATTAAGAGGCCCTGATGAAAGCCTTCCCAAACAAGTAGGAGCAGACAAGGAAAGAACAATGGTCTGTACCATAAAGTCATGGCCAGGCGATGTTACTGAATGAGCTGGCAACCAGGCTTGGTTTTATCAAGGGGCAAGGTGGGCTTCAGTTGCCTTTTCACTACTGAGCAGTGTGGCGTATGTTCTTATGCCATGTGACAACTTTTGCCTGAAGGACTGTGTTAACCATGTAAATCAGGTCTTTGTATCACTCTGCTCTTACTAAGGTTGCAACTTAGCGAGGATTTTTTTTTTTATTTTTTATTGTGTGTTTCTCCATGTGCAGCTGGGCCAATTTCTGAGTCTCTGCTGTTATTCAGGGTAGTGCTTACTAGCTATTGGCTTCCTTTGGATCCAGAGACGGCTGCATTTTAGAGTTTAATATATACACATGGTGTCTGCGGTACCTTAAGGTCCTTTGTGATTAAAAGTATTATGACCAGCAAATATCATTGTTATCTGTCATGCTGATAAGCTGAGGCTTTAAAAAAAATCATTCATTTTGGAGTACTCGTAAAATGTTAGCCCATCTATTCCAAGCCAATAACATAAGACAGAATAAAATATATAGTTTTATATTGATTTTTATACATAGATAATATACAAATATTTCACATTTTCAATTTATTTATTGATTCTCAGGCAAGACCAGAGATAACTACAAAAATAAATAATGCATAAAGTAGATTATATACACCTCATACATTTTTAAAAGAAAGTTAAGTCCATGTTATCGCCTATCGTTATGCAATGACAAATTTAGTATTCATAGCCAATCTTCCTCCAAGGATTTGCCAAACTGCACAAGTTAATTTTAAGAAGTCGTTGAATGATTGTAAAATAAATAGCAGTATGTTATTTTGCAGATATTTTAGTCCTGTGAAGCTGTGTATTATTTTTAATTTGTGGTATGCCACATTATATATAACTTTATTGGTTGTTATTCAAGTCACATTCTGCTGCTGTTAAATGCTTCATGTTATTTACTTGAAGCTCTTTGAAAGGTTGTGGGTCATAAACTGTGCTTGCATGTGGTCACCTGCTATGTGTGTCATAGCATATAGTATTTAACTTTCTGTGGGCGTATTTTTCTGTGGTGACTGGCAAGTATTTTATTAATATGCTCTTAAATTATGAATTTTTACATGTGGCTACAGCTTGTGTTTACTGTGCAGTGGGATTTTGAAAGAATGCTCTAGATAATTTCACTCAGATGTGAACCAAACTGTCAGTCCCAGAGTTGCACACCAACATCTGGGAAGAACAAATACTCTCTCACCTCTTCTCACATTTTAGCTTGCATCACCCACTGAGCTTGTTGAGTTGAAGACTATAACATGAAATTAAATGCTTATTTCTTTTGAATGCCAATCACCAGTGTGAAAATGCTGTTTTGTTACTCTTGGAGCTCATTAATAGGGGTTCCTTTTAGAAGGGTGATAGACTTTTTTTAAGTTGCTACTGATAATTCTGTTCATAATAATGTTTTGGGGGGTATAAAGGAGCCAATTATTAGGATAAAAGTGAACAGTGGAGATAAGATAAATAGAAGATTTGTCCTATATTAATTGATCTCATGGATTAGTTACTCGTGTCTTCAGAAATGGGGACATGGATATGGCTTTGCTGACTACAGTTCAATCTTGACAAACACTGTCGGAAGATGAGATTTTGGTCTCTCAAATTCAGTTGAGTTCTGTTAGTGACATCCGAAAGAAGGTGTTGCTATAATTGATGGCAGACACGTTCCCTAGATAAATCTAATTTCTGCTTCCTTTGACATCTGCAAAGTTGTACCGAAGATTTATCGTTTTGGAGCTGACCATTTTAATACAGAGGTCCTCCACATTTTTCTGTGAGTTTACTCTCAAGAAAGTACTTTTTAAGGCTGTCTCTGTCCACATCTTGATTTACCTTCTGGAACTCTACTAAATGAGTCACCAGGCAGGCCTGTGGGTGACACACTAAGTGCATCACCCAGAAATCCACTAGCCTAGTAACTGAAGAACTGCCTTTTCCTGTTGATCTGGTTTGGTGAAGCTTTGTTAAAGGGTACTTTTTGTGCTAAAATAGTGTAATAAACACAAATATAAGTATTTTGAAAAATTCTCACTGCCAGATTTCATGTATAAAGCATTTAAAAAAATTGCTTTCTGACTCATAATATTCTGTGAATCAATGCTAAAATAACTGACCCTTATACAAAGGAATAGGAAGCATTGTTCAACCATGAATGCTTCTGGTGCTAAACACCAGACTATAATTAATGTCCTTATTCTGATATTTAATCAGTTTTAAGACAAGACAGTGATGTAGTTTATGTGGCGAAACATTCTCTTGCATTAAACTCAAGTGTTATACTTCAGATAATGATTTTTTACGTCAAGGTGTGGTTGCTTATAGTTTTCAAACAGCTGTACAGGCATAGCTAAAACGTTTGGTATTTATTGCCATTGCTTTCTGACTATATATGGTCAGAAATACAACAGTTGTTGTCTGCGTTGTTTCTATCTGTTGCAATGTCAATGTTTCATGTGTTTAGCTGTTATCATGCCCAAGTGTGTTCCTAGATAAGCCTTTCATCACACATAACAGTGAATTGAAAGCAAGTTACTTGCTGGAGTTACATTTTGAGCCTTCAGTTACTTTTTAAAAGAAAATTGGAAAAAAAATTTGATATTTCAAATGTCCATATTTAATGTCTTTTGACATTAAACAGGAGAGGCAAGGCTTTAATGGCATGGAAGATACTACCATTCACTGGCAAGAAATGGGGAATGTACTATAAGGATACTTACTAAAGGAAGGGGATAGTGGTCTCTTGTATTATACTATATTCTTATTTGTGTCTGTCATCGTCCTGTGTCCACCCTCCAAAAAATATCTTAAAAATAAGCTTAGCTTTCTCATCTTTACATTAAGAGGCACATGTGTATGCTGTGCATTTTAGGGACTTTAATTCTGGGTGACAGAATTTAGATATTCAAGTGTCTCAAAATAATCTGTGCTGTACACCTTTTTCATCAAACCAAGCACAGATCCCTCCTGACCTCACTATATCTGGATCAAGTGTCCCTGAGTGGGAAAGGGAGAATGAAGAGATGGGTGTAAGGCATGAAGGGGGTGTGTGGTGGCTCTGATTACACATTAGAAAGAACTGTATGAGAAGCGGAAGTAGAACTTCCTGGTATGCAGTGGTGAAATAATAGCAATGCAACAGAATACAGTGGTATCTGAGTGGGGTAAGGGACTGCGTGGCAGGAGAAAAATGTCCTGTAACATCTACAGAAAGCTATTGTGAGAATCTGAGTTATCATGGTGTTGAATATTAGGAACATGCACAAGGTATCAATTTGCTTTGCCCTGACACTGATAGTGTCACTTCCATCTGGCTGAAGCAGAATCCTTCATTTGCTGTAGCAGATGTAGATGGTGTTTTTGGGAGCAGAACAGGTGATTATACTAGTGACTAATATTGATTAAGCTCTTGTTTTTAGAAATGGTGGGTTGTTTTGTGCTCTGATGTGACATTGACTCCCAACCTTCTCTGGTACTGGTTCTGCTTATGTGTTAGTTCATGCCTATGGAACTTAAGGATGCAAATACTAGTGTAAATCAGAGTTTATAAGTTTTCTATTAGTGGTATAAACCATTTTTTTTTTTTTTTTTTTTTTTCCTTCTCTCAAGTTTCGGTGGAGACCAGAAAGATTGAAATCCTCTCTCTTTACTGAGTCTTGTTCTTCCCTCCCTCCCTTAATCAGTGGTCTGCCTTTGAAAACTGTGTTTCTCTAGAACTGTAAATCCACCAGTCCCTAAGGGTGCAGTTCATAGGAGTGGGTGACAGGACTTTCTTGGCAACGATACTTCCATGTGGGAGGATGCAAGAATGGCATAAAATTCACTGCATTCCATGTGGATTTCACACTGCTGCAGTTAAAAATAAAAAATGAGAGTAGAAAGCCAGATGTAAAAACAAACAGAAGGGAGAGAAATGTGATGCTTAGATAGGATTTAGTAGGAGAAAGAAAATCTACTCAAAGAAATAAAAGAAGAAAGCATAATTCTGATGGTCTTGCCTAAACCAATAAAGAACAGTTAGCTGTTGCCTAAGTGGGACATTGAACATTGTCTGTGAGGAGTGCTTGCAGACTGCAGTTAGTGATATTAGTGCAAGCATCTGTATAGACAGATTGCCTGCCATCGGCTAGCAGCCCAGCAGAAGTGTGTACCTTTTCTCAGCTATTTGCCAGTGGCAAATTTGCCAAGAGGCTTACAGTTGACTTGTTTTTAAAGGAATCTTTATGTAAGTTTTTGGATATTTTTGGTGCTGGATAAAGTGCATGGATCCTCTCACTTTTTAAAAAATTTCCTGTGCCTGAACTGTTTTGTTTTACTTTTCCCTGTGGTCAAGCAGAGATTTTTTTTTTTTAGTAGGGGTCATTTGACTGTAGCAGGCAGAAACTGATTAGCTAATGGTAGTAACACTTCGGGATTCATCTCTCTGTGTGTGCTGAACAGAGTCTTGGAAGTATCAGTCTTCCAATAATTATGTAGTTATGATATATCTGGACTTTGATTCTTTGAATTGCTTCTCATTTGAATGTCTAAAATAATTGAAATACTGTGAATACTCTCATCTGCCTGGTCTCTAAATTGGAAAGGCATGGATTTGATAGATGGACCACTTGGAGGATAAGGAACTGGCTGGATGGCTGCACTCAAAGGGTTGCAGTGAACAGCTCAATGTCCAAGTGGAAACCAGTGATGAGTAGCCTTCCTCAGGGGTCAATACTGGAACCAGTGCTGTTTAACATCTTTGTCAGAGACATGGACAGTGGACTTGAGTGTACCCTCAGCAGGTTTGCCGATGACACCAAGCTGTGTGGCATGGTCAACACGCTGGAGGGAAGGGATGCCGTCCAGAGGGATCTGGACAGGCTTGAGAGGTTGGCCTGTGCAAACCTCATGAAGTTCAACTAGGCCAAGTGCAAGGTCCTGCACCTGGGTCATGGCAATCCAAACACAAACACAGGCTGGGCAGATAATGGCTTGAGAGCAGCCCTGAGGAGAAGGACTTGAGGGTGGTGGTGGATAAGAAGCTCAACATGAGCCAGCAATGTGTGCTCACAGCCCAGAATGCCAACTGTATCCTGGGCTGCGTCAAAAGAAGCCTGGCCGGCGAGTCGTGGAAGGTGATTCTACACCTCTGCTCCACTCTCATGAGACCCCATCTGGAGTACTGTGTCCAGCTTTGGAGCCCCCAACATAAGAAGGACATGGACCTGTTGGAACGGGTCCAGAGGAGAGACGTGAGGATGATCAGAAGGCTGGAGCACCTCTGCTATGAGGCCAGTCTGAGAGAGTTGGGGTTGTTCAGCCTGGAGAAGGCTCTGGGGAGACTTTGTAGCAGCCTTTCAGTACCTAACGGGGGCCTACAGGAGAGATGGGGAGGGAATCTTTATGAGGGAGTGTAGCAATAGGACAAGGGGTAATGGTTTTAAACTGAAAGAGGGGAAATTTAGATTGATATTAGGAAGAAATTCTTTACTGTAAGGGTGGTGAGACTCTGGCACAGGTTGCCCAGAGAAGTTGTGGATGACCTGTCCTTGGAAGTGTTCAAGGCCAGGTTGGATGGGACTTTAAGCAACCTGGTCTAGCAGAATGTGTCCCTGCTGATGGTAGGGGGGTTGGAACTACATGACCTTTAAGGTCCCTTCCAACCCAAACCATTCTATGATTCTGTGATTCCCTATTTGTGCCACTAAAAGGGCACTGTCTTTCACGTTTCATTGTTTGTGACAAATGTAATTAAGGAAGAATAAGACTCGGGGGGAATTACAATAAAATGGATGAAACTGCATCAAACTGTCATGCCGTCTACTGCATTTTAAGAAAGTTCTAACATTATGTTGTCGTTGGAGCTATCATTTTCTGCTACTTGTACTACTCATAGCTCCTATCTGCCTAAGCTGCATGTCATGGCTCTGTTTTAGGGTCATGACTTTATACTTGTTCATCTGGCCATCCCAGCTTATGTCCAACTCATTTCTAAGTGGTTGGTCATATTCAGACCCTTCTGTCTTGTCTTCGCTCACACACTCACTCGCAGTATCACAGAATGGTTGAGGTTTGAAGGTACCTCTGGAGGTCATCTGGTCCAACACCCTGGCTCAGGCAGTGCCAGCAGTCTGCCCATGTTCAGTCAGCTTTTGAGTATCTCCAAGGATGGAGACACCATAACCTTCCGGGTCAGCCTGTGCCATTGCTAAATCACTCTCATAGTGAGAAAATGTTTTCCGATGTTTATACAGAAACTCCTCTGTGTCAGTTTGTGCCTCTTGCCCTGTCACTGGGCACCACTGAGAATAGTCTGGCTCCATCTTCTTTGCACCCTCCCTTCAGGTATTTATATATACTGATAAGATCCCTCTGAGCTTTCTCTTCTCTAGGCTGAACAGTCCCAGCTCTCTTGGCCTTTGCTGATATGAGAGGTGCTTTAGTCCCTTAATCATCTTCATGGCTCAAGTACCCAGAAGATATCAGTGCTGAAATGGTGCTATTTTCAGATTTCAGGACTATTTGAGGTTTGAAGTGTACCTAGGTGCTTGAAGGACACCCAAATACATATGGCCATTCTCTTCTTGAATGCACAATAGCAGCGCTCTGGGCATATAATCCCATGTGGGGCCTGTGAATATGCAGTTCAGCCTTGTGTTTATGGGTAGGTGGAAACATTACATTAGATTTTTCTGAGGAGCTGCTGTGCTGTCAGAGGATTATCTTTTTTCTTCCCAACTCTTATTAAATACTCCTGGTAATAGCACTGTCTCTTCTGCGCAGCTAAGCGTTCTCTTACTTCTCTCCTGATCCATTCAGTTCCTAACTCATAGGCGTACCATTCACTCCTGTCCAGGCTTCTCACAGCTCAGTACCTTCACCCCTTTCTAATCAACCAATTCCTGTCAAATCTGCTTTCCTGGTCAGTTTTGTTTAGACCACTTTTACTGTGCACAGAGACTCCACTAGCAGGATATACAGAACTTAAAAAATAAAAGGTAGTTGGTTATTGGGTAACGCATACAGTAGATAGCTAAGACTAATGAGTGACTGAGCAAAGTGTTAATGTATTTGTTGTCCCCAGTAATGCTGGCCAGTTGTCGGTCATGTGGGAGAACGTTGGCCTCTGCTCCTTTGGAACTGTGGCTCAGTTTTGCAGAGTTGTTATCTTGCAAGTTGATGGGTCTTTTGCCTGAGGTTTATAACTTTTCATGTCAGTATTTTTTCTTCTTGGATTCTTTGATTGCTAATTACTACAATCTCAGCAACTTCTGCCTGTGTTTTTACTTATCTTGTGTGATGTTAGCTAACATACTTTCTTGCACCTTACCAAAAATTTTCTCAGCTAGGGTCATACTGTGGTTGCACTACACCAAACTAGGCCTTGGATCACAGAGAGCTGAACCACAGGACGGAGGATTCCACATAGTCTTCCTCTGGTTGGTTGATTCTCTCACTCTTCCCCCGCCACTTCCCTCCAAATTTTCCTCTCCAAGTAACCAGTTCTATTTTATTTTCTTATTGCCTTCCCTTCAGTAATTTGCTTCTCATTTTCTCCAGACTTAAACAGTTTTCACCAGAAGTTCTTCTGAACTGCAGCAGATTCTGTGCCTTAGAAGTTTTAAGTTCCCCAAAGGTCACCGAGTTGACTTACTACTTCTCCTTTTATCCTAGGAAGTATGTGATGTTAACAGACCACATTTATATTGGGATATAAACCTATTTGCAAATCTGGTTTACAGTGCAGAGTTAAAATAAGTTAATAGCTGTTTTGCCTTTGCTCAGATGGCACAAGACACTGCAAAAATAATAGTGAATCTGGTCTGTTTGCTTACCTTGTAAGTAAATGCCAATAAATAACAGGTAGTAGAATACTGTGTGCTGTTTTCTTCTTCTCCTCATAAACACTTCAGATGTTCTCTATGTCTAAAAAACCAAAGGAGTCAGTCCATAAATAGAGGAACAAGGAGAGTCTGTCTTCCTTCAAATTTGCATCTCAACACTTTCCTAGATTCTTTGAAGCTTAGTAGTAGGTGAGCTTTTACTGCCAGCCACACCTTGCCACCAGTGAGGGCTTTAACTTGTTCCCTTTCCTGATTTCTGTTTTAATGGAAGAGTAGTTAGCTAACTTTGAATATCTTCCGCTACGTAAAAATTTTATTGAAGTTGGTTAGAAAGTTCAAAAGTTACCAGGTGGCCAGTCAAGCAGTGATGATGATAATTTTCTTGTCCTGGGAAACAGCATCTCCCTGATGCTTTAGTCAATGTTTGTTAAAATTAATCCCAGGGGACCAAGGTGAAGAGCTCTACATTCACACATCTCAATTGCGGAAAGAATTTTCATTGTTTCGTGCTTTCTTGTCTTATTAAGACATTGTATGTACCAGCTTCCTAGTTTTGTGCAAATGTGTTCCAGAATCTGACATTTACAATGGTCTGAATTAATACTTCAGTGTACTCATTCCAAATACATAAAAAACATCGGATGTTAACTTGAACTTTCACAGCCCGAAACATAACACGTCAAATTTAAGATATTACAGACCAATAATTGGCAGGACAAACAGATGTTAGTTAAATACTACGAAAATAAAATGGAGACAGTTTTTATTATTCATTTACATTGATTCTCAGAAATATGGAAAATTTTCTTTCTATTTGAAGTCATAAGAGAAATAAAAGGGCAAGGATTTTGGTTTTATAATAGCACGTATGCACTGTATTTCCCATGTCCTTATTAAGGCACAATGAATCTCCATAGTTAGTATCTTAAGTTCGTACTAAGACTTCCCAAATTGCTATTAATTTATTAACATTTGTAGTGGTCACCTTCAAAAATACATCTAAAGATATGTATGCACATGAGCAGGATTTATTGTCTCTTTACTTCTCCCTACCACAGATTACTGGGCTCAAATCAGTGCTTTGAAACTTCTAGTATTGAAAATAGTACTCATCTGGAGAGGTGTTTCTGTCCGTTGCAGATGGGCAAATAAAAAAAAAAAAACCACCTTAAAAATCGGTCATTCTCATTAATATTTAATTTTTGTTTCCTGTAGTTCTGTTCGTTGTGATGTGCTCAGCTATGGTGTATTACCTCACCAACAACCAGAGAAAAGGTCTAATTTGCTGTTCTGAGCACAAGAATTTCATAATTTCTCCTTTCACTGTTTTGTGATGTAGCAGGTAGCTAGAACCTGAGCTGAAATTAGTGTGATTTTTATTTATGGTGTTTGCTAAGCATGTACTCAAGAAACATGATTTGCACAAAAACTTTAACAAATCCCAGAGAAAACCAGAGAGCGCTATTAAAGATGAGTGCTCCTGGAAAATTGAGAATTTTCAGCATGTTGGAAGTATTCAGTGTTCTGAGAATCAGTCCAGTACTATCTCAGGTGTTGGTAGTATGGGGACTCTGTAGTAGTTGGTAGGTTTGGGTGTTTGTTGTTGTTGTTCTTGTTAAATTTCATTTGCAAAACTTCATGTTGGAGACCAGTGTATTGTAGTCTACGGGCACAGTTACTAGCTCCATTGCAGAGATTTCACTTATTTTATGTCCGAGTCAGATGTTCCAGTGTATGAAACTTTCATTCCATTAACTTATATTTATAATGAGAAGAGCAATATTTGATTACCTTCTGTGACCAGGAATTATTTAATAGCAAGGACAGCAAAGTACCTAGTAATATAAAAAGCAGTGACAAGAAAAGTTTAACGTAGCGCCCCTGGCCTCATTGTGTACAGTTAAGAGTAATGGTGTGATTGCCAAAGGAATTATTTTAGAATTAAATGATTCAGAAGAACAGAAAGTGAAAATCATTCAAAATGCGGAACATTTTGCATGATCTGTAGTTAATTGACCTTCCTTTCAAAGCATTCAGGGAAACAAAGACATGCCAAATTTATTGGCAATACTTGTGACTTGCCAAATAACTGATCAAGTTTTAACTATTTTTTTTTCCCTAGGTGTTGTGATATATAGTCTCAGAGAATTTATGTCTTCATTTTGCAGGTCAAGCCTTAAAGGTATCAGCAGAGGCATTTACCAGTGATCCTTGCTATTTGCCTAAGAGGCAGGCTGTTGTCCAAGCAGCACGATCTCTGCTTACAGCTGTCACAAGGCTTCTAATTCTGGCAGACATGGTTGATGTGGCATACTTACTGGAACATTTAACTGTGGTGAGTAGAATTTGACTTCACTCAGATTCCCTTTAGGCAAAAAGTGTCTGCCGACGATTCTTTCTGCATTGAACATTCTTTTTATACTTGGGAATTGCAGATCCCATGCACGTTAACACCTTGGCAATTGGTAAAAGTGTAGATTCTAGATGAGATTTGTAGAATGTACCAAAAAAAAAAAGGTCTTCTAACTCAACATATTTGATCTGGGGAAGCAGATGGTTATCCATACAATTATATTTTAACTTCTTTTTATTTCTTAATTCCTATTTTCTTACTTGAACTGTTGTACTTGTATGGCTTTTTATGCATGAAACCTTCTTGATGTTTCTGTCAGTAGTAGGGAATAATTTATTTGTAGAGAATCTTAAAGGTGGAATTTTATGGGGATATTTACAGAGGGAAAGACCTGAGTAGGTAAGGGTCTATCTCTCTATTCAAGTCAGTTAGTGAGAGAGATAAGCTAAAATGAGAGAGAGAAGATGTGTGAGAGGGGTCTCCAGCAACTCCTCAGCTCCAGCTATGTATTTGTACACTGCAGACAGAAAACTAGAAAGTTCTAATGTTGACAAAGCTTCAAAAATCGTGCAGTAGAAAATATTCTCTAAAAGCCACTTAATTTTTTTCACTCAAGGGAATAATGTATTTCGGAAGTGTGTATCATAATAGTGCTATGTTTTGGGTCATCTTTTTTCCCCACTTGGCTCTCTTTATACAGAAGGCATCATTCTTCTATTCCTGTATAAAACCAATCGGTGGTTGTGCCACTGTAGCTGAATTAGGCAAAATGTCCACGCTTTTGTTGTTCAACTTCAAAATACTTTTCTGTCTACATAAACTCGAGTTCCTTTAATGTCAGTCATAGTGTCCCGTGTGAGCAGGCTTCCTTCCTTTTTTGAAGTGGGATTTTTTTAATTAAAATTGGGTAGTTTTTTTTCACAGAGTTTCAGTATTTCTAAGCAACCATATAATTCATTTTATTATTTCCTTTTGAAAATGAAAACTAACAATAACTGAAAATCATAAAAGAATGCAAAGTATGATTCAGGAGAAACTGCAAAGAGTGAAATTAAGTTTTCTTCTTCCATACGTTAATTTAGTTCTCTTAATAAGAGTGAGAACTGAATTCTTCAATTAATTCTTAGAATAAGTTAATGTGGCATAACACTCTCCAAAATGCCTATGTAAAAGACTCACACTAATCCTTAAAGGAAGGTGGTACATCTTACGTATTTATTTAGTCTGTGCTGTGACTGTTGAACTCGATAACAGAGGTATTAGCTGTAATTATGTCTTTTTATGTTGACATCTAATTAGGAAATAGACTTAGAGTAATTTCAACATATGCCACTGAACATCCTCCAGTTTATTACAACTTTTGGTTATGCCTAACTGAGCCAGATTTAAAAGCAGTTAAATATTTTAATGAGTCTCAACTTGACTCTTTTCAAAATCCTTAACTTTAATTATTATACTTTAAAACTCCCTTAGGAATTCAGATTTTCTTCATTTTGGACTTACTCCAACAAAATGACATTGTAGTCACACAGCGGACGCAGCGTAAAAAGTAGACCTTGTCTTTGCTATATCAGCTTTAATATTCTCAATGTTTGCATGGTCATATGATTTGAAAATCAACTGTCTTTAAACTTCATTAGCAGTTTTTCTTTGAACTTGTTCTAAAATTTTAATACTTCTACCATATTATCCTCCTCCTCCTCTTCACAAAGACATGGATGTTATAGCTGTTCTTAATCATTTAAGAGATGAGAAATTTCATTGCTCTTTATTTCCGTATCTCTGAGCTCTGTAATTGTTATAGAATAAAATGAAGAAATTTAAAGGACTGAGACAAAATTAACTTTAAAAATTAAAAAAGAGAAGTAACAGTAGGATAAATGACATGAAAATTCTTACCAAGGAAGAAGTTTTTTTGTTTGTATGTATAAAATGAAAGAAAGTGGTCCAGCATCATCAAAGAACTCTATAGAGTATTAATCAGATCTTATTCAATATGCAAGTATTTCATGGGGAATCATCTATTTATGTACCTAATATTTTTCAAACCCATTTATCAAAGAGTACTGGAAGTTTTTAGTCTTGCTCACTTAGTAAAGCTGGTTAATGCCAACACTGATGTTCAAAACATTTGAAACCATACTTAATTCTACTGACAGAAAGCAGTCTGGATCATTAAACTTTAATTTCCTCTATAATCTGTGAATAAAAATAGAAAAAAAAAAAAGAAATGAAACAATGACAATATGACTAGCTGTCATATAAAGCTTTGTCTAGTGTTACCTGTCACATCTGCCATTCTAAGTATATCTAGGAAAAAAGATGAACCTCAGCTACCTCCTTCCAGTTTATATAGTCTATAAAGTGTTTACTGTTCATTTTACTTAAATGTCAGACTGTTTTTGACTTCTACATAATAAAATCTTTATATAAAACAGGGAATAATGCTGAAAATAATGAATATTTCTGTCACAAAAGATACTGAAATGCAGCTTTTAAACTAGAAATAACAGGTAAGTCTATTTGTAAGAATTTGATAAACCTGGCAGGAATTTCATTCCAAATGTCCAAAAACATACCTTTGTGAACATGAGATTAGTTTTTTGAAATTTCACTAATAAAATGGAGATAATTTTGATTGGTTTATGGATTTTATAGGATCTTCATCCAGCAAAGCGTGTATCAAATAATGCATTTTTAGAAGCTAGTACAACTTCTCAGTGACTGGTCATGTTCTGACATAGTACACTTCTAGCCATTTGTGGAATTTACAACCTTATAAGAGTATGATGGCGCAGTGCAAACAGGAAGCTCATTTTAGAGTTGACTGAGAAAATAAAGTACCTCACACTGATAAAAAAGGTTTTGCTTCTTTAAACAAGTGAATTTTTTTTAAAGCAGGGAAGAGTTTAAACAAATAGCTGTCTGTATCTGAGTTTCCATACTTATTTTAGAGTTTGAAATCTCTAATCATAACATTGAGTTGTGAAAAATGTAGTCAGATAAAGGGCATTGCACTGTTTGATTCAAAGCTGTATTACCAGCCTCATTCATTCTGGTTAGTAATGCTCAATATTATTTAAGTGAATTAACAGACTAATAGAATTGCTTGAATTTATTGATCAGAGGAGAACAGCAAGAAGGTAACAAGTTCTGAGAGTTTCATTCAAAGCGCATTGGCAGTCTGTCTTTCTCTAATCTATTTCAGATCATGCTGAGCCAACATGTTTTATCTGCCTTTTTTTCCCTTCTTGTCATGCTTGTAGATTTACTGTTTAAGTCTTCATATTTTTCATGAATGCCACAGACAGCGTGATCTTTATAAAATGCTTGCTTAGAGTTATTTAAAACTCTTGCCAGGAAAAAAAATGAGAATGGCTACAGATAAGAAGCAACTTGTGAACCTGGGCCCTGTGGGCATAGTGCTGTCTGTTCCTGCCTTCCCTGCAGAGTATTCATCAGCATTAAAAATGCTTTGGGCAGAAGAAAAACAGTATGGTTACATAAAGGAAGAGAGATAAGTCATGTCAGGCTTACCTACGCTTCAGATTTAGGTATTTGGTTCAACTTGCATAACTTTGCTTAAACTAGAATTTGACTTGCTCCCTGCACTACCATCTGACAGTGTTGGTAGTGTGGTATCATGCAGTAAAACATTAAAAAATGGAAAAAGGGCAAAAAAAGAATGTAGGCTACCATGGGGTTACAGGGCCAGGAGTCTTAATGGCTCTCTTCTAACAAACTGTTGCTAAGGAACACACTCCCCAGTCACTGCAGTTCTGTTTATCTGTTTATGTAATACCTGGATTTGGTCTTAGTGTGGGAATCACTGAAAAAAAAAAAAAGGGGGAGCATTATCCTTCTCTTGCCAGTCAGAAACATGGCTTTGAAGGGACCCTAATTGGGCAGCTTCAGGCACTACTGTTGCAGAATTTCTTTGAAGTGAGCAAGCCTGAAGGCTCCTGAACCTGTTTTACCAAAGCACAAGAAAACCAAATGGAATATAGTGTCTCTGTTTCCCAGAGAGAAACACGTCTGCTGGGTTAAAAACACACTTAAATGAAAAGGTTTGAAAACAAATCCAGTCCTTGCTTCTTTGCAGTGTAGAGCCTTCCCTTCAGTCTTAGTTCTAGTTCAGTATCTCTCAGCAGATTTGTGCCTGCAATTGACTCTTCAGTGTCATCTTGGTGTATGTTGAAAAGTTTTCTTTAATGTCACATCTAAGACTTAGGTGTGCATCAGTTTCCTCATGGATTTCTACTTCTTGGTAGAATTTTTTTTTTCCTGCTGCTGCAGGCACCCTGTCTGCTGTCTTTCACTGTGTCCTGTCCTACCTAGTATTGTAGAAGGTTCTCCGTGAGCAAAGCACGCTTGGTGGATATGAGGATCATTTCCATTTCTTCCGGAACGTCTGCAGGATTTAGAGTACAGTGGGAGCAGACCCTCACCCTTAGTGGTGGCAGGGCAGATAAATACACAGCCTTCCACCCTAGAGAGAAAGCAAGCAATAGGTTGCCTTCTTAGAACTCCTGCCTGGCGGGGAGCGGGTTTTGACATCTCTTGAAAACTGTGCATGTAGAGGTGGGTAGACAAACCTGGGAAGGGAAGATAGAAATTTTTTTTTTTTTAGGAATTAAGAAAAAGAGTTAAGGAAAAGATTCCTGTAGCTGGGAATAGCTTAAAGCTGCCTCAGATTCACTGGTATCTGTTTGTATCCCTGAGATGATGAGACAGAATATAAGCAGCAACCTGTCAAGTTACACAAACCAGGAGAAAATAGTGATGAAAGCAAATTTATCTGGTCTCACTTGGTTCTAAGCTTTATACAATGTATTTTCACAACCCAGGGGAGGGAGAGTGAAAGAAGTAGAGCTTATTTTGAATGGGTAAGGCTTTCTTTAAGTAAGATGGAATTTTTCTGATTTGGTTTAACATGCATAGTATGAAAGATATTTATATACTAATTTTTCAGAAAAATAAATAATTGTAAAGTTGTGAGATGATTTCCAAATGGAGTTGTAAGCATAAAGCTTGGGGAGATCTATGATACAAAGATGGTTTGTAGCATAGGTTAACACGGAATGCATGAAGTTGCCAGAAGTACAACTGAGTTTGAGAAGTCTGTATTATGTCTGGTGATGAAGTTTGAAAATTGTTTTGGGAAAGTTGGAAGGTGGGATATTAGAAAAGCAGGCACCTATTTTAAATCATTATTTAGACTCTGTAAATACCTGCATGCTCCAATTAGTGACTAGGACTCCATTGCAGTAGACTCTCTTTGAACCTATCAGGAAAAAAAGAGTATTGCTAAATTGTTTCCTTCCGAGTAGTTATTACTGTGTTTTGTTTCTACAGCAACTTACTTAGTGAAGTGCAGTGCTTATAAGAGAATAATATGGAAGTGGTGCTCTGAAATTTCCTTCTACGAGCACTAATCTTGGAAGGCAAATTCTATGTTGGTAAAATAACCTTGGAAAATCAGTTTCTCTTGACAGATTATTTATTGTTAGTATAGTAATGAAGTCAGTGTAATGCAGAGTGGCTTGTCTGATCAACAATTATTTGTATCTCAAGCATGGACAGATCATCCTGATATAGAGAAATTTATTTTATAACTTACTCTTGCTCTGAGAGGCGAAAATGAGGAAATGCATGCAAAATAGTATATGCTTTATCATCAAAATGCATGTCTTCAGACCTCCTTAAAATGAAAGCGAAATCATATGATATTTTCTGAACGGAAAAAGCTATGTGACCTACTCTCCATAAACCTTTCTGAAGAGGCACGTTGCCCATTCCATTACAGCAAAATATTGGGAGAGCAACTATTTTCTCATAAGTGTACGTGTTCAGTAATTGGAATTTAAGAGAGGTTTTGAATGTGTTTTGTTTTTTGTTTTTCAACCATATCTCCTGGTGATTTAAAATAGTATGTTTAGTGTCTTTTGAAGAAGCAGTATGTTATTAAAATAGGAAGCTATTTTTTAATGAATGGGTTCCTTATGTCATAATGGGAATAAAATTTGCTTCTTGTCCTAAATTCAACTTTTACTAATCCATATGAAAATTAAGAGAAATATTTCACAAATGGATAGAATAGTTCAGTTCTATTTTGCTGCCCTGAACAGTGGAAGAATGATAATGTTGATATTCTGAAAGACAAATACTCTTTCACTTCTGGAGCTCTAGACAAACCAGAAAAGAGACGTTTCTCTTTATTCTTTAATAACAGACTGCCTTTTGCAGCATTGGCTCTAAATCGGAACCAAGTACAGAGGAGACCAAGTAAAGGATGTGCAAAAGGACATTTGATTATGTCACCCTTAGGACTTGGCTAGACTTCCAGGCAAATGCGATTAAAGGCATGTGGTTTGTCAAATAGCATCATTCAGAAGCTGAAGAAGCAGTATCTGCTGCCTCCCATATCTCTTTCTGTTTATATGGAGATTGAAAGATTATTACCACGAATAAGACTTTGTACTCCATGTTTAATGATGTCTCCTCCCACATCTCTGAATTGTAAGCAATGAACTTTATGCCTTTCTATGATCTTATATTTTTGTGGCCTGGACATTTAGCTCACAGGCCATTACTTTTCATGGCTCATATTGAGGTTTCCAGGCTTGTCAAGGGAATCCCATTAAACTTGGAGATAATTTTGTCCACCTAAGGTATTCTTGTGCTCTTCAGAAATGTGGCCTATACCAAGTCCTAGACTAGGATGCTTCAGATCCAAATTAGATATTGACTTGAACCAAAACCCCAGACCAAAGAAGCTCCAACTTGTCTAGTGCAGAAGCTATTTCTTTGGAGTCCATAGAGGATGATATGAAGTGCAGCTGCAACGTTATGTTATTGAAATGTAATAATTAAACTAGACTTTAAAAATCAGACAGTAACTGCCTTTAATATCATTACTTATTCCACAAATTACTCATGAGTGTTTGCTTGCAACAGCTAAACTTGGTAGCGACAGTGAAAAATGAACTTAACCTTATACAGAAAGATATAGAGCTAAGCTACAACATGAAGAGACTTTAAAAAGTCTTCATTAAATTTGGATAAATTAATTTGAATTAAGATAAAACATAGTAAATTTTAACTTAAGTAGTATCAAAATTTTCATGTTGAAACGTTGTGCAACCTCTCTGTTTATGCCTCAGCCTCTTCTCTTTGAACTCATTGCCTCGTTTCCATTACAAATGACAGAGAAACCAGAAGTTCCAAGGTTCCTGAAAATAGGTAGATGGATAGTGGTGGAAAAAGCAAAAAGGCTACATCAGGAGCTTACAAATACACCAGAGGATTCTCAGCCCTTATAAACAGCTTTCCTGCAGGAGAAAGTTCAGGCAGAAATCACATCTCTTCTTTGACGTTACAATGAATAAGTTGTGAGACTATAGGAAATTTAGTCCTTATGCTTACAGTCATAATTACTAATTAGATAGAACCACGATCATTGTGTGAGAGGAGGTTGCAGGGCTTTACCATACTAATCAGGGGTGTCATACTTATGAAAAGGCCATATTAGTAACACTCATCTCATCTATCCACATTCTGGATCTTCATCACTTTGAGAGTTTGCGTGGTATCTGTTGCTTCAGGATACCTAAAGTGGGACTGTGAGAGTTTCTCCGCCTAGTTTAAGACATCCCTTGTGTGCTTGTTTCCAGTCACATAAGCACACAACCTTCATTCAGCAATGTCTTCACAGTGCATGTTCACATGGCATGTGGTGTGTTAGCCACCTTGTGTGTATTAGTGGGCAGGGTGATGGGGTCTAGTTTTACAGTTGTTGATTTTGGTTTTTTTATTTGAAATTAATGTTGTAATATTTATGAATGTAATGTAATGTTCTTGTGTTTTGAAAAGTTATGAAGTTGTCTATGCAGTATCTGTGCTATGAAGTTATCTACAGTAACTTGACAAACAGAAGCAGCTCTTCAGAATTGTTGAAATACTGGTATTCTCTACTTGTGGTCCAGCTTTCATCAGAGGAAAAATCAGTGCAGGTAGTTACCCAGTAATGCCACAGAAAGCAAAAGTAATGAAGGAATGCTACTTCTCAACTTCCACAAACTATGTTCAAAGTATTTTGAAAAAGTGAGAGGCAAAAAAGAGCTTCTGTGGATCTCTTATGATTATTTACATTTGGTTATCAGTGAGAGAGGAAAAACAAACCTAAGTTCTAGAGTATTAGAACTAGTAACTTCTTTTCACCTCTACACAGTAAAAGTGTTGGCAAGAGAGATTTTCTTGCCATTTACCCCAAAATGGTTGTTCACACTGATAGCAAAATGATACCAAAAGATCCAGATGTGGTTATAAGTTTAAAACATATTCTGATAATCTTTGTATGTCCAAGGCAGGCTTTTCAGGTTTCCTGTTGATGGCAGTGAAAAGAGCATATGTATATTTTTTTAAAATTACTTGTTTGTTTTTCATTTACTTTTGAGCTAAATCTTAAAGAAAAAAAAAAAGTTTTTACCTTGCATCTTCCGACAGATTTATTTTAAGTGGATAGCCTGGCCATCACCCATCTATTTTATTGAAGTATATTACCCTTACAGTTGCACATTTGGTTTGTACTTACTTATCCTTGCATGCTGGCTCTTATATCTCTTTCTAGAGAGCCAAATGCATTATTAACGATTGGGTTGCTTCAGGACATAAGGAAGTGCACGAGCTTGCCAGTGGAGTTCCTCCCAAAGGAAGAACTGAAGCTATGGGATTAAGTACATTCTTAAGAGGAGGATGATGATTTTACAACTGTAGTACTTACTGTAGTCTAACATGCTGATGATTAAAAAAAACAGAACAAACTCAAAAAAAGACTGTACCTTATGTCCACTTAGTGAGTTTGGGAATCGTTAGAGACCTTTTCCTTGTATTACTCAACCCCATAGCAGGGTGCAGCAGTTTTGGGGTAATTTCTGGAGAAAGAAGTCACACTGTGAAGCAGTATACATCCACAGTCAGTACTAGCTGTCAATGCTGTTGTCAACTTTTTAAAGAGGGACTGAAGATGAGTGGAGTTTTTTTTTTCCTCTTCTACTTTCATGGTTCATTTTTCCAATTCAATGACTAGTTTTAGCAGGTGTTAGAGAAACGTGCACTGTAGTTACTACTGAAGTGCTTGATTTTTCAGAACTGACTGGAAAGCAGTCCATTTCTTTTGGTCTTTTGCCTCATTCCCTGGACATTAGTGCCACATGCAAGCTTACAGTAGGTACTTATCTACAGGGCCTGTAAGTGTAGTAAGCTAAGTCAGTATTTTGGATGGGTTTAGAAGATGTAGTTCTTCCTGATTATATAAGTATAAATAATTGTTTATAGACTTGCTTCTGGTGATAATCACTGTGGTAACAAAATATTTCTAAACCGCTTACAGCTTTTCAGCTGTCACGTGCTTGTGAGGTGAAAAAGAATATTTAAGGATGGGGAAACAGAGAAAGTCAGAGGAGACGGTTCATGATTTCCTCAAGGAGGTGAGGAAGCTGTAGCTCCCATTCTCCTTCTGCATAAATCTTAACCTTTCTTTTACAGTTCCCTATAGCTGGGTTGGTATTGTTCATCTCTTTGAAAAATACCAGTACTATTTTTAATAATAGTGTATGCATGAAAGAAGTTTTAAATTTAAAAGTAAGATCTGTAATGAAGTATAATTGAACATTTTGACATTTTGACACTGTCTCTCCTAACATCCTCCTTAGGAAACTGAGGAAGTGTGGACTAGACAAGAGGACAGTGAGGTGGACTGAGAGCTGGCTGTGTGACAGGACTCAGAGGGCTGTGATTAATGGAGCAGGGTCGAGTTGGAGGCCTGTAACCAGTGGTGTCCCCCAGGGGTCAATACTTGGGCCAGTATTGTTTAACATATTCATCAGTGACCTGGACGAGGGGACAGAGTGTATGCTCAGCAAGTTTGCTGATGATACCAAACTGGGAGGGGTGGCTGACACTCCAGATGGCCGTGCCGCCATCCAGCGTGACCTGGGCAGGCTGGAGAGCTGGGCAGAGAAGAACCTAATGAGGTTCAACAAGGACAAATGTAGGGTCCTGCACCTGGGGAGGAAGAATGTCAGGCACCAGTATAGGTTGGGGGTGGACCTGCTGGGAAGTAGTTCTGAAGAAAAGGATCTGGGGGTCTCGGCAGACAGTAAATTATCCATGAGCCAGCAATGTGCTCTTGTCTCCAGGAAGGCCAACGGAATTCTGGGCTGCACAGGGAAGAGTGTGGCCAGCAGGTCAAGGGAGGTCATTCTCCCCCTCTACGCTGCACTGGTGAGGCCACAACTGGAATACTGTGTCCAGCTCTGGGCTCCCCAGTTCAAGAGAGACTGGGAACTGCTGGAGGGAGTCCAGCATGGGGCAAATAGGATGACTGAGGGATTGGAGCATCTCCCTTATGAAGAAAGGCTGAGACAGCTGGGGCTCTTTAGCCTGGAGAAGAGAAGGCTGAGGGGAGACCTTATTAACGTTCACAAGTATCTAAAGGGTGGGCTGAAGGAGGATGGAGCCAGGCTCTTTTCAGTGGTTCCCAGTGACAGGATGGGGGGTAATGGGCACAAGCTGGAACATAGGAAGTTCCAATCAAATATGAGAAAAAACTTTATGGTGAGGGTGACAGAGCACTGGAACGGGCTGCCCAGGGAGGCTGTGGAGTCCCCTTCTCTGGAGACTTTCAAGACCTGCCTGGATGCAGTCCTGAGTAATGTACTCTAGGCAATCCTGCTTTAGCAGGGGAGTTGGACTAGATGATCTCTAGAGGTTCCTTCCAACTCTGTGACTCTGTGATTATCACGGCTTTCATACAGAATGTGAGCATATTGCCCAAGGTGAGTATCTGGTCTTGCAAATTACTCTTAAGTAAATTAACTTGATAAGGAGTACCCTGTTATCTATATGATCTACTGTTATGCTTGATAGAATGAGGAGTTCATGGCCTGTATAAAGTTGCACATGCTTTTATTAGTCGCAAAAAAAATATTAAAAGCTATATGAATATAGTTCATCCTGTAACATGGCATGAAAAAATAACTAACCTTTTAGAAGTTGTGTTGATTGCTAGTGTTTTGTTTTATGCAAGTCTGACCTAGGAAGTTAGAGGATTGAATTTAATTAAATAGGGCATATGTACTATGCTTTGAATTCTGGGATTGATTTCAAAACAAAATTGTAGGAATGTCTAGAAGATGGTATACTTAAGAGGTGACACCGCTCCATAACATTAGTAGTTAGTGGAATAAAATCCTAATACAGCAAAAAATACAGAAACAGTGTGAATGATGGTATTTTGTTGTTCTGTGTTTTTTAACCATCACAGTTTCAAAGAACATTTGAATCTTTAAGAAATGTATCCAGTAAATCTGAGCTACAGAAAACCTACCAGAAGTTTCAAAAAGATCTGGAAAATCTGGATTATTTGGCCTACAAACGTCAGCAGGTAAGACCGTGAAAGCTTGGAGGGAAGACATAGAATAGTGGGCATAAACATGGTGGATGGTAGAACTGATGGGTTTGATAGAGTTACTGTTCTGTCAGGAGGGTTTTATGCTTTCTGTAATGTCATCAGGTAAGCCACTAGGTGGAGTGACAATTCTACTTAATGCATATGATGTTGGACTGCATGGTTTTTGATTTCTCGACAGAGAGGTAGGTAAAGCAAGTACATGAGACTTTGCAGACTATTAAACTTTGCATTAACACATAACTTTTTTTTTTTAGTTAAAGGGCATAAAGGTACCATTTGGATTTTTTGACTAAACTAAATCCACATAAGTTAATGGAATCAAATATTGATTGTGCATAAAAACCACTCATTTCTTTTTCTCCTTTAGAAATGATTTATATGGCTAGATTACATAAAACTTTGAAGTGTGTGCGGTCTTTGACTCGTGCTTGCCAAGGTTAAGGTTAAATTGTATTGTTAACATGTATTTAATGTTGGACATACTTATCCATGGCTTCTGTGAAAATGTCAGCTCTCATAATGGGTCTTCACTTCTTTTTTGTGTTCTTGGTAAAATAACACTGCCTCTTTCATAGCATACTGATGAAATGCTCTAATATTTCTATCTGGGGATTGTTTTGGTTTGTATTTTTCTGAATTCTGTCGCTTGGTGTCAGTGTTATCAAACACTTCATTTGCTTGTGGGCAGATCACTTACAGTTGTTTAGATCAGGTAATTGATTAGATAGTTAAAAATTAGGAAAGGGCTCAGTGATGGATGGTATCCGAACACATAAAATATTTGATTCTTGAGATAGGGAGGTCAGGGAGCAGTTGGCTTGGGTGAGTTTCGGTGTGGTGGGAGCTGTTATTCTGGTAGCACTATAGAGTAGTTCTTTGCGCCCTCTGACATGGGACTGCCAGCAACCAAAAGACAATGTTTTAATTGGCAACTAATGTGGGTTTATGTTATCTGATCTGATAATTATGTCCAACATAATAAATGTCACATTTGCAAGAGCTCAGAGAGCGTTTCTGAGCCAGGGAAGTATAAATTCTATAATTATTTCTAGGCTGTCATCACACTTTTATTGGGAGTAGATTTCTCTAGTCTGAATTCTCACTCTTGACTTTGCAAAATTCCTGATTATTTCAAGTGATGTATGTCTGGTTCTCTAGCAGACTCAAATACACTTCAATAACATACTTCATTTCACCTTGAGCAGGGCATCTTTTCTCCTGTTTCCTGATCTTCGCTACCCTTCCCATCTCAATACTTTGCACTTTCAAGCCATTTGGAGAATCTCAACATCCTTGTTTGATATCAGGCATGCATCTGTCTCCCAGTGCTCTTTCTGCTCTATATTTAACTGTGTGGGCACAAGGTTTTGCATTTGGAGGTACTAAAGGTGTATTAGGTGTTAAAATCACTTCCTGCTTTCAGTCACAGAACAGAAGATAGGCTGTTCTATCTTCTCTTCTGTGATCAAATCTTTCTAAAATGTCGTACAATGCTATTAAGAAAATAAACTAGGCAAAGGCTGAAATTATCAAAAAAAAACAAACCACAAAACAACCCCCACAGCAAAAACAAATCAGGGAGACTAGAGATGTTCTCAGTGTCTCAGTTAATTTGCACTGTATACTTGATCAGTAGTTTTATGGTTTTCTTGAGTAGTATTTTACCTGGTTTTGATGCGGAGATTTTAATCTCAATAGAGCTTGGTTGGAGAATCTTCAGTGAGGCACGTGAAAAGCTGACATATCTATTTATTATAGAAGATGCTTTGAATTGTGTCCTGCTTTGAAAAGAAAGTGATCTCTCTGTGAAAAGATTAAAATTTGGTTTGATTACTGTACAAAACCCACAGACCTGGATTGGGACTGGAGCTGTTCTGAGTTTGTGACATTTGTATCTGAGTTTGTGGAGTGTGCACATTTAATTGATAACGACTTATATGCCCTTTTATTAGATTAAGGGTATATTCATAGCCCCACTGGCAAAATGTTGAGTCACTGCCACCTGTTTGGAGACAAACAATTGTATAAAATATGAATATGAATCCATTCACGGTAAAGCAAGTGTTTTATGTAGTCAAAGTCATGAATATTGCTTTTGAATTGAATATGGTTATCTGCTTCTGTCCTTATTTTTTAGACCTAAGACATAAAATCCAATATAGCAATGTAATTCTTCAGTGGCGAAGTCTCCAGGACAGATGGGAAGTTAAAACTGTGCTTTTCAAAGGATGTTTAAAATGACCCATGTTAACTTTGATTTATAAATATAGACCAAACTTCTATGAGTGGTAGAAATATACAAAAGGCGAGCATGTTTGGGATGATGGCTTATACTAAGTAGTTCTTAACTGGCAATTTTCAGAGTGGGGTAGAACATCTTGAATTTTCAGAAGCCAGCAGATTTCCAACAGAAATGTCTCTTTAAAATGGGCAGCGAGGTCAAGAATTCAGTTCTGGCTTTCTTTATACAAAACCCCCAAAGTTGTTAGCATATGTTGCTCAAACTTCTCAGAGCTTTCAGATTCTAATTTTGCAAATAGGCTGAATGTATTTATGAGCTGGCCTGGAACTGGTGAGGGTGGCTAAATTCTTTGGTGGTTACAGAGGAGGAAGATGGGAAGCTCTTGGAGTTGGAGACTTCAATGTTGCAAAACTGAACTATGTGGATGATGTCTATTATGTAGTGGTCAAGAAACTCTTCACCATCCTTTTGTGTCCCAAACACAATATGAAATTTTGAATCGCATCTGTGTGTCAGGTCTAGTTACTGTTGCTGTACTGTTGGCTGCCTGTGATGAACTCCCACCATATTCAAGTCTGCTCCCAAATATATTGCTGTATGTCAGAGCTTTCCTTCTTACTGTTGGTTAGTGGAACACATACAAACAAAGCATTTATACTCAACGGTGGAATGTAGGCAGACCCCTTGCAAATGTCGATAAATGATGCGGGTGAAGAAATGCACAGGATCTGCTTACACTCAGGTTGTCGTCGCTTGTTTGGCCAAGCTAAGTGCTGGCAACTGCAGACACATCCACAGCCCTGGCATGAGCTTCATGTTCCTGTGCCGTTCATTTTTCCCATTCTGGCATTTGTGTAACCCTGTATAGACATGCTTCAGTGTGCTAAACTGACTTAAAATTATTCGCTTTTTGGTGATCTTATTTTGTTGCTCACTTAGCACTCCTCTTCCCAATCCAGATGAATGTCCCTTCATCCATCTAACTTGCAATGACCTAATCTTTCTGCATGCTTCTAGGGTTGGGTTGCATCCTCTAGAGAAGTTAGTTTGAATTGAGTTTATAGCCAGTCTGCCGTTTTGAAGCCTTCCAGGACACTCCTGTCTCCAAGAAATGTAGGTTTTCTTTCTTGTCCAGCAGATACTTTGGCAATTCCTTTGAATTAAAACAAGCTTTGAATTTCCTTGGTAGTGACTGTGATCTCTGAAATTTAACTGAAAAAGAATAGCTCTGTGCCACAATAGTAGTAAAATTGTTCTCTTACTCTGTGACTTATTGGAATGTTTCCAATAAGAGTTAAGTAAGCTTTACATTGAGCCTTGTTTTGTATCAACCTAAATATTAACACAGCTGCAATATGAATATTTAAAGGGGAAATGAAACAGGACAAAAAGGTAAAGCCCTTTGGGTTAAGAGGGGCCTCAGTGATAGATCCCAACACTCTTCTTGGGATCCTGTAGTAGGTGCACGCTTCCCTTTTTCTATATGGGACCTTGTTCCTATTGAAGAGAAGTCGTCTGTATATTGTTCAGCTGGAACAGTACTGGTTTAAGGCCATGCTTTACAAGGATCTTACTGTAAAGTCATTTCAGGATTGTCAGGCAATAGCTACAGTAAAAAATGGAATTATAATCAAATTCAGTGGTATTTAGCACCTGTCAAACTGAAAAAGTATTGCAGCTACTGCTGCTGTTCTTAGTGTTAACAGTGCCTTTAGCACACCTGTGGCAGTGCTGACCATAATTCAAAGATGCTTAGTTTTTGCCTAGAAGTCTTCAGCAATGTGGTAATCTAACAGTTGACAACAGAATTTACTTCATCTGTAAACATACACAAAAGCAGTATCCTATTGTAAAGGTATGTTAATTTAAGGTTTACTGATTTGATTTTGATCTTATGCCCTCAAGGTAAATATGTGTTAAAGGACTGAATCTATGTGAAACCATTGTGGTTGTTCCATTTAAAAATCTTTTTAGGACTGCTTCCTGATGATTGTTGTGTTTAGAAATGTTTTAAGAAGTTGTGTTAGAAACTGAAGGAGTTAAGGATTGTATCAAAGGTGTTTAAGGGACACACAGTAATTTACTTCGCTTATGGGAAATAATGTTTCCAGGAGATAACCAGAACCCTTAACTGGTTTTACTTCAGAGCAGTCCATCATTATCAGTACTGCAGTAGTCTTCACGATCGTATAAGTCAAATTTACATTTTAAAATTCTTAATTTTGGAATGAAGATTTGTTTCTGCAGTCAAATGGTATTTCTCTTTGTTAAAATGGAGTAAGTGCACTTTTATTCTCTACCTTTTGATTGTTCGCTTTGCTTTTTAAGATGGCATTGAGCATGAGATTTGTTCACCAAAGCGCTCTACTCCAGAAACTGGAGCCAAGTTTTCATAAGAGATTATCACCTATCAACTGGCAGGTTTATTGTGTGACAAACACTTTTAAAAGTATACTGAAAATTGGAGGGAGTTCAGGGTAGAGGTGAATTATTTGTTGTCAAGAAAACAAGCATTATGATGGAAAACTTTAGGAGCTCAGTCATTGTAGCTTATCTGGAAAAGGTTATGGCTTGGAAATATCACAATAGAGGTAGTTAACTAAATCTTTATTCTACTACACAGAAGTATGACACAATCCAATGGGTGGAAGTCAGAAAAATTTAAACCAGAAAGCAAATGAATGTTTTTGACAATTAACTACTGAAACGGCTTAGTTAAGAGGTGCAGTATATTAATTGCTGCCTTTCTAAAAGATGTACAGTAACTGCGATGCAAATCAAAGGGAATTATTATGGAAATTTTTAAGGCTTGTGCTATTCAATGAATTTGAAGGAGAACTCATAATTTTATTTTTTCTAGACTTAAGAATGACGGTACATTTAGTTTTGTATTTGAGGGTCAAGGCAGAATTATGTCTTTTGAATTGCCATCCTGGACTAATAAACGGGTGAGTTTGTTTGCTTTTGTACTTACCACTCTGCCACTGTCTATTATTCTGCAGGGTTGGATATGTTGAGTTCTTGTTTATGAATTTTCAAACAAGCCTAGCACTTCACTTTAGAGTAATTTTAAGGACATTGTAGGCATTTGATTCCCATAGGCTTTTCTGAAAATGCCTTCTTTCCTTTCCTTCTTTAATATTTAGTTGCACAATATAAATTATAAAATGAGATTATAAGTTGCGTTTCCAGTTTTCTAGCTTATTGTCTCCATTTGACATAAGAAAACTATCTATCATGTTGTTGTGTAATTAAAATAGTTGATTTATGCATTCATTTAAAAAAAGCAAACAACAAATCAGTTTCAGTAGGTGCAAGTGAAAAATTATGACAATTCTGTTTTCATCCACCTGACATTTTTGATAGTTCCATGGTTATAGCTCTGTCATTTAACCATTGCTTCTGTTTTTCCTGCGTGTCTATATGGTTTGCTTAATGGCTGAAGAGGTTTTCCTTTCCCCTGCCCACTGTAAAGTGCTGATATTACCCTGTTTACAATTTTTTATTGTGTATTCAGGGCGGTGGGTGCAAGACTTTTGAGTCTCCCATCAACTTTACCACTGCATGCACCATAGTTTTACAGCTCAGCTCTTCAGTTGGATTTGTCTGACTGTAGTGCTACTCTTTCATGATTTTAAACTGCAAGCAGTTCATATCTCCATGAGTGTAATTTTTCTAGCAGTGCATGGAAGCCAGACCTCTGACAAAAAGTCATACCTTTTCCATTTGAAGGAGGGTGAAATCAAATGACAAGGAAAAAAAAAAGGAAGAGACGGTAGAGAATTTCTTTTAAAAAAACAACTCTTTGGTAGCTTCTGTGTGGGGTGGGGTTTTTGTGTGTGTGGCTTAGGATCTGGTGTGCTCACTGTGCAGTTTCACGAGGAGCAGAAGAAAGGTTTTGCTGGTGGTCTTATAGATACATTTTTTTACTTGCAGAAATC
>VXBH01009104.1:137361-148732 GCA_013400035.1 Rynchops niger
AAAAAAAAGAAAATTTTGCTGAAAGTATGAACACTGACAAACTGAATAGTGGGTGGAGTTCCTCTTTTGGACCACTAAAGGTGTATCCAAAACTCAGAGGAGCCATTTGCACCTTATTACTTTTTTCACAGCTGTGATAAATGGATGAAATGTAAAGAAATGGGGAGGTTTATTTTTGTCTTCCAAATATAAAAAGAGAGTAGCTGTCACCCAAATCTTGCCAAAAATCCAGCCATGAATGTCAAAGCATAACTGTTTTACATGTCTTTGAAATTCTCGTGTGAGATAGTATGTTTTGGGATTTGGGGAAATGGACAGAATTCTGGTTTATCTTGCACCCAGGATGAGAATTATGAGAAATAATCTCTTTCCCCCTTTCATATAGTCTGTGGAGGATATAAGTAGTGAGTATATAAAGCCTTCAGCCTCCAAGATATGAGGAGTCGAACTACTATCTGAGGTGCCAGTGACAAAAAACCCTTAAAACTTTCATATTAGAATGGAAATAAAATTAAAAAAAAAAAAAAAAAAAAAAGGAAGTTCTGAAATGGTTATGTATTTTTCAGGAATAAAAATAGTGGTGCTGTAAGGAGATAGATGTGTGCGGTTTATTCAGACCTGGTTCTCACTTTCTTGGGAAAACAGAAGAGGGCCAAAAAGGCTCCCCTGTGTCTGATCTTTCCAAAGCTCAGTCTGTTGTTGTGTTTGTGAAACTGAGCTACTGATCACCTGTGCCTGGAAGGTCCTTAGTTTAAGTAGAAGTTTCTAGTCCAGTCTTGTCCCTGATAAACATATCTAAAATGTCTTGGGAACCAAGGATGGATGATGCTTTAAGCTTAACCATGGAGTGCCCAGGTAATTTAAAAACAAACAAATAATACAAAATTCAGTATAACAGTAGGAAAGAAATTATGCCTTCAGCTAGGAATTAAATTATAGTAACAACTACATAAGTAACACTAAAAACATGTGACTTAAAAAGCTGATGAAGAATTTAGAGTTCGTGCCACGGGGGACATGCAAGCACCACTGATTTTTGTACCTGAACATTTGGTATGGTACCATATACGTGTCCTGTATGAATTGTGATGTTTGAGTATTTTATTTCATAGGTATCTAGTGGCGCAGATTAGAAACCTATTCTTTCAGTAGACTAGAAAGAGATTCCTCCCCACACTGGCCCCAAATGAAATGTACTGATACTTCAGATAATATGTTTATTCTAATGTGCGACAAACCCAGAATTTGTGGAATGTAAATGGGATCAGACTCTAAAGAGAACGGTATTTCCTGATGCAACAGTAACTGATAATATGACAATTACGGTATTCTGTTAGGCAGCAATGCCCTGTCAAGGAGCTAACAAAACTGTTTTTATACAGCAGGTCTGAGGTGAGCCTTGAAAGGAATAAATCATTTGGTGTTAATAGTTTTTGATTTCTCGGGAGAGTTTATTTAAAAAAAAAAAAAAGCAAAGTATTTGTCAAGTGTATTTTAACAGTTGACATCAGTGGTAAAGCACAGTTAAGTAGTATAACTGTTGATGCTAGATGAAGCTGTGCTGCATGCTAAGCTCCCCGGGCCACTTTTAAAAAAAGCGGTGATTCATCACTCTGACCCGAGTTAATCAGCTGCTAATCACTCATGTCATCCTAATGAATTTCTGTCCCACAGTCCCTCAATGCTATGGTTAGTGGCGACACTAGTCTCCTTGCTGCTTTCCATTTACTTGCAAATGTTGACCGAAAGGATTGGCTATTCCCTAGCCAGGACCTTCTAGAGGCCGGTGTTAAGAGAGCTCACATCATCTGCTCTAGTCACAACCGAGGAAGTAAGAAGTAAGGTGGAAGGAAGGAAGTATGGTGAAAAAGAGAGAGGCAGATTTTCAGTGATGAACCAGGTAAGGTTTCAGGTGATAGGTTAAAGTGGATACCTTTAATTTCACTCTGCTGCTCTTGCTCTCCAGCAACACTTCAGTGGGCAGTTAAGTACAAGTAGTGAAAAATGTAATTTTGCAGATAGCATGCTGCCTTTTGAAGTAATAATAGCTTTTGATTGGTCTTCAGGTATAATTCATACCAGTGTATGTTTTAATTGTTTAGCGCTAATCAAAGATGTGGGAAAGCAGAACGTCATTTCTTTCAGATATAATCTGCTCTGCAAGCAGGGGTGTCCTTGATGAACTTTTTACTACAGCTTAATTTATACCCAACAATGGGCCAGGGCGTGGCTGTTGTAGCTGCCCACAGCACCAGTAAACCAACTGTGGATTAGGCAGTGTGATGATTAAAGCAGGACCTTGTGTAGCAGAGTGGATGGAAAAATGGTCAGATGAGACTACTGGAGAACCACTCCCATACAAGCCAATATTTGTCCTTATTTCTATTTGGCTTATATCAAGATAATACAGTGCAAATTTGGGATGATGCAGCGATTCAAAGTGGAAAGATTCAGTGCTCAAAAGAAAAGCTAAGTGATTTAGAATTAATCTGATTAAATCTGTGAGCCTTATTCCTTCAGCCTTTCCTAAGGCTGAAGGCTTTCCTATTGCTAACTTTAAAGTGGTATTGGATTTTCTTGAGCAGAGAGTGTAAGATCAAGCTCTCTACCCTAATGATTAGTATTTTTAAAGAAAAAGGTGTTCTCTGAGCTGCTGAAGGGGCAGTGACATTAACCAGACTGAGGTACGTTACCCTTATTTCAGTGATAACTTTTCTGGCCTAAATAATTCCAGTTCCTCATGCTTGCAAAGAAGACAGAAATAAAGAGCATCTGATATGGAGGAATAACTGTGAGTGGGACAGATAGAGCGCTCTCGCTCTAAAGTAGATTATATGATTTAGCTGAGATTAAAGGTGAAATAATGGATCTGTGTATTAAAATGCACAAAGGAATAATTCTGTGCTACAGAGCCTAGACTCTCTGAAATGGCAGTCATTACCTGTGACATTTCTGGTACAAAAAACTGCTGGAGTTGGTTGGATTTTTTTTTTTAATTAGAAGTTATGTTTAGGTCTTTTTTTTTTTTTAAGAGCATGAGATGGACAGACTGACTTCTATCCAAAAATAGTATTTGCTACAAATTCAGATAGAAGTTCCTGTTCTATTTGATTTGTGAGGCTTAAACCAACATGGTCTAGTGAGTTTGATATTTAATTCTGGGTAATGTGTCTCTTCTCTTGACAAAGGTATTTCAAAGTGCTTAATTTTCTGGTCCACTACAAAATGGGAAAAATCATGAAATCTCTGGGACGGTTTTAGAATTACAAGCACTTCTGGTCAACAAATACAGGAGAAATCAATTTATTGCTGTATTAACATTATGTCTAGGGATCCAAAATATGTTAATTGCTTTAAACAGATGATTTTTGAAAGATGGGATTGAAACCAACTAAAGACAAGGTTCTTGGTACACTGGCCTGTTTGTAAAATCCTAACAGCACTGAAGTAATTGCTTTGGTAGAATTCAGCCAGCCACGAAGACAATTCCATTCTTTGACCTTAAAGTTATAAAAGGTATACTTTCATACCTCCAAATGCTGATATCAAACAGGCACCTGTTGCTGTGGACTTTGGAAATCAACACATTTAAACTGTTCAGCATGCTCTAATACTTTATAAGACCACAAAGAATTGCAAACCACCCCACTATCTTCCGAAAGTTGTCTGGGTTTGCTTTCTACTGATAATAGTCATGGCAGTCTGAGCTCACCTGGAAGTTCCTGGGCAGTCAGTGTGGGTCTGCATTTTGGGATATCGCATTGGGTTGTCAGGCAGTTTCTGTAGCTGAAGAGACACCACCTTTCCTGGAGAAAAAGGAGATAACAGTGCAGTGGCTGCAGGCTCCTGCTTAGTTCAAAACATGTCGAAGCACTGTTTCCTTATAGATACAAAATTGTGCTGATCTTGCTGCAGTGAGAGGCAGCTTGCTTCTCTGGGCATACAGTGCATCAGGTGATTGACAGTGGTTTGCCTCTGGGCTGATTTGCCAGGCTCTGAGCCCTTATGCAAGTCTAGAATACATGCAGAATGAAACATGGAAGCTGTGTTTCAGTGTGACTTGTCCGCTTTCTGATCCGTGGCTGAACTGTAATCAGTACAAATTTTGTCACCTGTACATGATCAACTTCTTATTTGTGAATTCTCTCCATAACAGAGTCATAAATTTTAAGAAAAAACTCTGGATGAGTTTATGGTGCCTAATAAGATAATCCCCATGTTAGGCAAAGTGTACAAGTTTTTGAGAATAATTGGAAACGGCAAGAGAGCAGTGGGTTGAGAAACCACTGGGTTTGAGAAACTGGGCGTATTTCAAGTTTATATGACATATTTTCTGATTAATGGAAGCTCCTTTGAATAGAAGATTACTTTTTAGTAAACTTCTGTATTGAGGAAATAAACAAGGATGATAAATGATCCACTTTGCAAGGGACTTCTTTTATACTGTCCTGCCTCATTCCAAATAATACTTTTAGTCCAGTGTCTCTTTCACAGTCGGTATCAATAGATCTATATAAGCAGGTGGTCTGTGGAGACTGTTTTGAGAATTACCATCTTAGGTTGTCTGCCTTCCATTTTATTTTATTGACTTTAATACTTAGTTTCTATATTCTGAGCTGACTTTATTTATACTGGTTTAAGTCTTAAGTAGTTTCAGGAAGTTATTAGTGTTATAAACTTACACCAATATAGCTATGGTCAGAATCTATTCTAATTGGACAAGAGCAATTTCAGTAAATTAAATGTTTTAAAACTAAATTGCTTGCCTCTTACTTTGAAGCCTAGCTTTGTTCACTACCAGCACACAATTAATGTGAATTGTACTCAGAATGAACATTAAGAAGACACAGCAGTATTACTATTATTGTATAACTCACTTTGAGATAATGGAAAAACTTTAAAAATTGTCTTTCTTTGGTGGCATGGGTAGACCTGTTCCACAGATATTTTCTATGCAGAGAGCACCAAGGTGGTGTGTGTGTGTGTGTGGTTTTTTTGGGTTTTTCTTTTGGAGTGTCTGTGGTTTAATTTATTTCCTTCTTGAATAGTTTTGTGTTCAGGAGAGACACAAAGCATTCTACCTTTTAGAAGAGTACAAAAAGTGTTAGAATAGTGAATCCAAGAGAGGTGGGAAGAGAGAATAAACAAAGAATTGAAAATACAAAGAAAGAGAAGACAAAGTACAGCCTCAAGCTTGATCACAATCCTCGTTCATGATTGTTTCTCCTTCCAGTTATTCTGTCCAAGAAATTTGGTCTGATCTTTAACAGGATCAGATCATACTTGTTTCATATATGTGTGAAGCTACATGAACATTAAAAGGATTGCTTGTTGGAGACATTTGGTAGATATCCTGTCCTGTTTTGCAAAACTCCAGTTAGGATGGAGAACATTAGGGAGGGAAAAGAAGCAGCAGTAATATGGAGAGGAAAGATGGATGACAAAGAATCAGAGGAATTCTCTCTTCTTTCACGTGCTATTTTTGGGCAATCCCCAAAGTGTGCCTGTGGATATGGAAGTTTGTATGCGTTTTCTTTGGTTGTCAATAAGGGACATTTGCATTAGAAAAGTCTAGAACATAAGAAAAGTCTAAAGATAAGTGTAAATGTTACCAGAGAACCTGTGAACTTTCAAGCCAGGTGCTAGGTGGGGGGACATGCTCTTGGAAACTGAGGCTGTGCCTGATGCCCTTGTGCCTCAGAGCCATGGAAGGGCTGTGGTTGTGGAGTATGCAGGTCTTAAGACCTGGTTCTGCTGTGCATAGGCAGGTTGGGAATACTTTCTTCTCCTTGTTTTCTTAAATGCCTTTTTCCACTTCTGTAAAAGAGTAAATTATACAGTGTTCACGATCTTTTAGTATTTTTCCCTTTTTGCCAAACTGTGATATTCTACCTGGAGAGCAAAATATATTCTGTTGGCTGTTCTTATTGGAGCACTACTTCTAGTTGTGTGTTGAGCGCTGTGTAACTTGTCTGAGAAACAGGCAAGGAAGGTCAAGTCCTTCTATGTCCAAAAAGCCATCAGTCAGATTAAGTATAAATTAGGTTTCCTGTGGTTCAAACTGCATGTCAGGAAGTTATCATTAATGTATCTTAGAATGGAGAGGGATGTAGCTGACGAGCATTTGGAGGAATCATAGAATCATTTAGGTTGTAAAAGACAGTTAAGATCATTGAGTTCAGCTGTTAAGCTACCACTACCAACTCTACCACTAAACTACATCCCTAAGCGCCACGTCAAGGAGTGTGTCTTGGGGACTGTGTTCATCTTCTGTGGCTCTGATTTTGCCTGATTAAAAATATTTTATCAATGGAGATTTTACATGATACATATGAGAACCAACAAGTAGTTTGTTTTAAGCAGTCGGCACAGTTTGGAAGGAATGTCTTATTGTTCATGTCAAGATATAGCTAAACTATCCCAGGGCAATCTTAAAAATTAAATTGGGCTGAAAATAACAGGGTCAGTTATTTGGTGACAGATGTTTCTGTGATTGTGGCAATTTATTCTGTGTACAGAAACAAAACCTGTTCTTCCTAGTTCTGGTAAGTCTTATTTTAAAAGAGAAAGTACTAAAAAAATTAAAGATGTTAAGTATAGTTGAAGTATTTGTGATTAACAGAGAAACTATATGCAAAATTTTTGCAGGAAAGATGAGTGTTTTGGCAGGTGTGGTACATCTGTCACAACACCTGTCTCTATCATTCAAATAGTATTTTTCTTTTCTGCTTTTGTTTGCTTTCTCCATTGTATCTGGTATTTTAATTTTCTAAAAACAATGATGTTGCATGCATCAATGGGATTGTGGTCTTTCTGACTTTTATTCTAGTCTGTCCCCCCAGCTGATATGCTGTATTGTTTGTAAGATTCTGAATACTGGAAACGGATCATGAACTCATTAGGAATCACTTCCAGCAAATAAAAGTGCTAAGCTCTTCTCCGTAGACCTAGTCCTACTGTATTTATGCCAGACAATTTTGAACCTGGAGCTCTGCCAGTAGACAAGGTCCCTGCAGTCAGAAGCTTTTTGCCTTCTCTTTGGAAACTATATGCTCTTTTATAATATGTTTAGATAAGAACTTTGGGGTAAAGATCCTGACATACCGTATGTATTGCACAATGCCAAAAGCATCCAGTGCTTAAAATAATCTAACTCTTTAAAAACATCATGATAATGCTCTGGACTGTGAATGTCAAGAGGCTGTGGACCAGACGATAGTCTGGGTCTTCCTGGGCTTGCCCTGGCCTTGTAGAATGGTTTTTCACACAGCGCTTTTGTTTTTTTTTTTTTTTTTTAAAGGAAAAAAGCCTTAGCTATCTTGATTTTGGGATACTTCCTTCTGTTTCCCATTAAAAAAAATATTATTTTTTTCTTGAGGCACCTTTTTTTTCCTACCCCACGTATATTCCTCTCCCAATTCTCCCTTACATCTTTATGTTCCTAAGTGATTGGTGTATAAGGAAGAAGGAGAATATTAAAACAAAAATTAAGTAAAAAAGAATGTGACTAGACCACTACACGTGCAGAACTCTGCTAACAAGGCGCTTAAGTTGGACATGAAGAGCAACAGGATGTGTGACAGAGTGTGGCACTGATTCCAAGCACCAGTACTTTACCTTGCTTTGAATAATTTGATTCAGTTCTATCCTTAAATGTGCGGTTTTAGCCCCTGGTATCTCATAGGTCACACTAAGCAGTTGGCTGAATGAAGGGTTGTAGTATTCCCATCCTCTCTGCCTGTGCTTCAGATTGTATCAGGCTTTCCCTGTGAGGCTGGGTTATTTCTGTGTACCAGACTCTGCTTTTATTGTATCCCCCAAGACCCTGTAGAACACTGCAGCATGCAGTTGTGTCTCGGCCTTTCACCTTCCTTTTCTCTCTGTTCTCACACAGCTCTCCAAAAAGGGCTGACATGATAGATTTTTCTGCATCCTGATGCAGGGCTACTGTGCAGATCCACGTGGATCTATTTAACGTGGGAAACTTCAGTGGTGCTAAAGGTGTACTATGCATTCTGTAGTATTTTATGTAGTTGGGTGTGAGGGGGAGGAGTGGGGTAGCAGATATACTCTATAACTTTCTGAAAGCGGGTGGAAGGGAGGTCCTTCAATGTTTTTTGTGACACAGAATGTGTCTGCCTGTCCCTGGCCTCCCTGGCCTTGTGCTGTTCTTAGGCCTTGGACAACACATCTGATACAGCCATGGGAAATCTGAAAGAGGCAAGTGAGAACTCTATTTTGAGACTGGATTGAATATGCTTTGGGGAAACTTTTGCTCAGAGGACCCCAATAATTGATTACTTCTAGTGCCTTCATCTATCTACAACTGTCTGAAATGCTACGGCTCCCTGCCAGCTTCATTTCCTTAGGACTGACTGTGCTGAAGACCTGATCTTGGCCCTCAAACGAGGAGGACAAAATAGGCTTGGCAAATGAAAAGTATTTGTCTGCACTGCTGAGGGCATTTAGGACTAACGATGCTCACCTGAAATGGGCCTATTAGGTTTTTTTGTGTGCTACAGTTCTAGAGAGAAATGCAGAAGTCTGGCAGGAGAAAACTAAGTGTTTGTAGGCCACAGAACACAAAATCTACTCACATAAAACAACAGTGATCTCATGTGCTAGATAGCTAGTTGATAATTTCCTGTTAAATTCTAATTAGTTGTCATAAAGAAAAGCAGTATTTCTATTTTTCAACCTTCTTTTTTGTGTCCTTTACTCCACATAGCAATGATGGGAATAAAATCCAAAATGCTGCTTTTTGGCTCTTAGCAGTCAAAGGGGGTGAAGATAAATACGCATACAGAATTAATTGAGAACTGCCTATGAGCAGGAGATGTGCAGCAGCGAAGCACTGAAACAACGAACTTCATCAATTACAAAACACAACATAAAAATCTTTAAAATCTGGCAGGCCAGTTCACAGCCTCAAAGTGATTTCCTGTTACAGGCACACATTATATGTACTTACAATGAAAATGGAGCACAAGGATGACTTAACAAAGAACACTAGTTATTTTCTGTGAGGTTTATATATCATATGTAAAGTTTGTTGTCATGACTTTTCTTCTGATTTTCACCACTTAGGAAATAATTTCCAGATTCTATCAGTGAACAGAGTTTTGATGAATACAACTTAGAGGTCAAACAGGCTGCTGGTGATATCTCCTCCCCCCCACACCTTTTTTTTTTTTTCCTTCCATTTACCTGTCTGTTGCTGGGCAAGCTGTTTAGCAAATCTGATTTTTGTTGCTGTTGAACTACCCATAACATACATGTCCAGATGAGGGAGAGGAAAATATACAAAAGAAAAAAAGATACCAACTAGCATGAGTCTTCCTGCTGCCGCTGTGAGAACCAGCTATTACATGTTGCTCTCTCCTCTCAGTAAATCACTGCAGTGAAGGCTGTAAGGAAATGAAATACATCAAGGTTCCATCTTATTTCTTGTATGAATGTGGTTGTGCTAAAATGAATGTTCTCAATGCTGAATGAGAAAAACAATCACAAGCCTAGATGTCTCTGAAGATAAAATAGAAATATACTGTGGATTGTAGAACTGAAAAATCTGCTGTCTTCTTAATACATGAACATATAGACTCCCTGGTGATCTAATAACCCCTAAATAAGCAAACACTTTTTCCACTAATGAACTGAAAACACATTTTTCTTGTATATATGTATTATTAGTTATAGAGTTGGCCAGGTATTTCATGTTGAAGTAGTATGATAGGAGAAAAATGTTCCATCCTTAAATTAAGAGGGTCCTTTTCTTGCGAATTGCCTTTCAAGGGCATCAGACTAACTAAATTCAAGCTATTAAGACGTGGATGCTTTATGTCTTAAACTGAGGCATTCACCTGAATTCAGTACAGCTAAAGATATAATATGAGGAGGGGGAAAAAAGGAGTAGGCTGTATTCAGAACATGGAGAAAGTCAGAAAGGGGGAGGCAATGAAGCAATTACTAAAACCTGCATTGAACAGTTGTATCAAATGTTAGACTTTTTTTGCTGATACCGACTAGTCTAAAGAATGTAGAGGGCCCTGATAGCTTCTTAAATTCATAAGAACGTTCTGTTTGTACTAGTACTCCTGGAAAAATATGCATGACGTATACTATTGCTTAAACTCAAATAATTCTCATTATTCCTGGTGGCTAAGATCTGGTCCTTTGGATAAGCTGTTTTAAGGCAGGTTGCAGAATACTAGAAATACCAAAAATTGTGCTTCTTAAAGTAGGCAGTACATTTGTTCAGTGCTCTAAATGTAGTAAACGGCATTTGTTTGTGAGGAACTCTATTTTACCTTTATTTTGCATGCAGGTGTCATTCATGACTGTGTGTTGGTACGCTGATGTTAGACTACTGTTTTGCTTTGATGCAGATGAAGTGTATTTGATACCTTCTAGTTGTGATCTTCCTCTCTGGGAGTGCTTCAAATGCTTTGTGAGACTTCTATAAATTAGGAAGTAAGGGAGTCAAAATATATATTAACCTTATAAATTGGTGTTGAGGAATGAGTGTTATTTCAAGAAGAGGTGAATGCAAAATAAAAACAGGGAGGTTTTTCGTTTGTTTTCCCATATCATGGAGCATACAGTAATTAACACACTGAGTGGGGCAAAAATCTGCATTACAAGAGAGGAAAGCAGCAGTCTTAAGTTAGAAGACTAGACCAGCTAAAGAGGTAAAATCTGGAAACCTGTTGTAGATAAGAACATAATATATTTTGGATAAAGATTTTACTGTCACTGTCAAATTCCCCCCAGCTAACTCTGTTTAGGCCAGTGCGTTTACATCACAAATTACAGAATGAACTTGTATATTACAAACTTGAAACTACTACTTCAAATATATGTTACAACAGAGTACTGAGATCCAAATGTTTTGCAGCATTTAGAATATAGTTTGTTCACAATGATGCACTCAAAGTATTTAATGACGTTTATATAGCCTTTGTTTTGTAACCCTACTATATGTACAGGGGTAAAGAGTGGTGATAGCCTCCTAGTATAGCAAACCAGAGATGTTTGTGCTCTGGAAATGGTTCCAGCTCTCTGTGTGGTTCCAGTTATGTCTTCTATGATTTACCAACTTCAGCTTCACCCCTTAGTAAGTATCTGACAACCATTTGCACCATCCACTCCACTAGTAAGTCTTTGTTTTTCCTGTGCTGGCATGTGGTAGTGCTGTTCTGCCAGAAGAGTTGGGGGCTGCTTGTCCTAGAATGTTTTGCTAATAGGATGAGTGTATTTGTGGTTTGTTTTTTTGGTGGGACAAAGTAATTATTTTTGTACAGGCCTCTGAAATTTTCAGAATATGAATGCTGCCCAGCAGGTCATTGTGATAAAGTAGAATCATAGAATCATA
>VXBH01009105.1:1716-17997 GCA_013400035.1 Rynchops niger
AAGAGAGAAAACAAAACAAAAACCATTGTAAATTGGGGCCTGAGAGGCTGCCCATGAACAGCCCACGCTCCCGGAGCGAAGCTGGTGGAACTGCCGGAGGAGCCAGGGTAAGTGGGGGGAGCGGTACCTCTGCTCCCAGCGACGTGCCAGGCGGGACGCGGTGGGAGATGCCGCGTGCGGCCGCGGCGACTGCGACCCTCCCGCCCACCTCCGCCCCGCGGGGAGGCCCGTGGACGCCAGGCCGGGCAGCGTCTGGCTGCAGGTCGCAAACTCTGGCACGGCGAAGAGCCGTCGTGCCATGATAATTAACCCATCCAGTCTCATTAACTAACCCACTCACGCGGACCGCTCTGCCCAAAGGGCTGTCGCAGCGGCTGCAACTTCAGCCACTAAAATATTTAGCATCTTGGGTTGCAAAACGCAGCAAAGCGTGATTCGTGTCCAGGCTTCGGAGATACGATGTTGTCTGCTCCGTACCTTGGGCACAGCTCCCCTCTCTGCAACGTCCCGCCATCTCTGGCAAGGATGGAAAACAGGTGGTCCCATCCCCTCTGGCCTTCGGAAAGCCTCGGCGGCACCCAAGGGCACCCACATCAAGCCCCAGTAGCCACCATCCACCTCCGTCATGGGAGCTGCTTTCTCTGGATTTGCCACTTGAGATTAGGACATCTCCGTGAGACGCTTGCTTGTGCTCCTCCTCCAGCCTGGATATTTCAACGCTTCATTGCTTTTCTTCCAAAAAAAAAAAAAAAAAAAAAAAAAAAGAAAAAGGCAAGAAAAGGCAGGTGATCTTCCCACTGAAATCATACGGACGCGGGGATGCAGGCATCAAGAAAACCTCAGGCTGTCAGGAGACACGTGCTCAGCTCGCAGGCTTTGACAACAGCAGCTGTTTGACAGCGGTTTCCACGTGCTCTTGATCCCCAAAGGGCAAGTACTGACGGTTGGCGAGTTCAGATGGTCTGTTTGGAAGAGAGGACATCTAGGGAGCAACCCGACACGGCTACGTCGCCACCGCAAAATCAATGTGTCTCTGAAGGCCATGGCTACGTGCCAACCTGGCAGCCCAACCTCGGCTAAAGGTATTAGAACATTTTGGCAGCCCCAAGGGCCATGAGACGGGCCCCAGGTGACTCCTGGGGATGCAGAGGACCTGCCCAGATGGCGCTTTGCCCTCGGTGGATGAGGTACCTGGGAAGCGGCCAGAGCAGAGGTGGCAGATGTCTCCGTGCCCTTGCAGGTGACCCCATGAGCGCAGCCTTGCAGATGACGGCGTTCGGTCTTGCTCTTCTCTCAACCCTCTTCCTGCTCCTTGCCACGTGCACCGACTGCTGGATGGTGAACGCTGATGACAGCTTGGAGGTGAGCGGAGCAACCAGCTTCAGGGTTAGCAGCTGGGAGCGAGGCGGGTGCCCTGACATCCGTGGGGTTCCACCATGTCTCTGCGGGCTCGCAAAGGGGACATGGTGGTACAAACCCACCGCTCGCTGCATGAGCTGGAGCACTGAGGAGTAGAGGGATAAGGAAACGCTGGAGCAGGAGGAGGAGACAGAACAGGATACGGGTGGGGAGTCACCGGGAAGTGTCCGGCTGTGGTGGCGAGAGCCTGAAGCTCTGCTTTGCTGGGTCGGGATGTCCCTGGGGAGCTTTTTGGTGCTTTTTGGTCCTTTTTGCTTGAATGTCTTTCTCCTGCTTCCAGGTAAGTCACAAATGCCGGGGGCTTTGGAGGGAGTGTGTCACCAACATGCAGGACGGGGTCAGGACCTGCGACCAGTATGACTCCATTTTGGCTGACCACCCAGGTAAGCTGCCATGGCCTGGAGGCATTTTTTTAAGTTCACGGCTAAGAGTTTCCCCCTCTTCCCTTTTCGAGAAGATGATCCTCTTTGCAAGGGCTGACCTTCATCCGTCAGCGCCGCAGGCCCAGGGCTTGTCTCGGTCTCCTGCCGCATCAGCACGGCCTGCACAGCCACCCCACAGTTCAGCCAGCTCTGCCACGGGGCCACCACGCAGGAGAAAGGCCACGAAGATGTGCCACCTCACGAGGAAGGTGTTTCGGCACAGAGAGCCCAGGCACAGCTCCTGCCCCCCATTGCATGGTGGGATTCGCAACCCCGCTGGTGGCGCATGCAGGGGTGAGGACCATTCCCACCCCGTGTCCTCAGCTCACGGATAGTCATAACGTGGTATGGAGACGTCTCCTGGACTGCAGAGGGCACATCAGGCCTCGCACAGGAGAACCCTCGTGTGGGGTACTTGACGTGGGACAACACAGACTGGGGCGGGGGGGGGAAGGGAACAAGAAGTCAGCATGGACTACGTGGGGCTGTCGTGCTGCTCTGGGGAAAAAGCTTTGCGGGGAGGAGTCCCAGTGCACACAGCTGGTGACGTGAACCCTGCCAGCTCCCCTATTTCTCACTGGTACGTCGGCATTTGCTGTTCAAAACACCAGCTACGCAACTTGGAGGAAAAAACCAGTCTGGACAGTAGCATCTTCTGTCCAAGCCTGTGCAAGAAGGTCTTGAGTAGGTGACCGCAACCCTGTTGGTGCACCTCAAGTTGTTTGGGTTCTTGAGCTGGTCTAATAACGGGCTCATTAAGTCCTGTTGCAGGGTTTCAGATGAGCCCGGTGAGCACCCTGCCGACGTACGGCACGTCAGGCAGGGAGTCGGTGGGTCCCAATGTAGACATCTCCTATGGACGTGCCAACTGATGAGCTGGATGGTTCCAGCAGGGACACAGGCAGAAATCTGGAGTAGGGAAACCAGTTCCTCTCACCATTCCTCTGTCCTGTTTCCCCCCCCGCCACTTCCTTGCCCAGTGAAGATCGTGGTGACCCGGACCCTGCTGATCACCGCAGACCTCCTGGCTGGCCTGGCCCTGGCTACGTTGCTGCTTGGACTCGACTGCATCAAGTTCCTCAAAGAAGAGCCTCGCGTCAAAGTGAAGATGTGCTACGGGGCCGGCGCCATCCTTGGCGTGGGGAGTGCGTGTCTGGGAGAGCTCGGGGGCAGATGGAGCTCGTGTCCCACGGGGAGAAGGGTGGGATGCCGGGAGCTAGGGACAGCCCCTCAGAGGGGTCTTTGGGGGGGTGTGTATGGTTCGTTCTTAACCAGCCCCATTCCTCCTAGGCATCCTGGGACTTGTGGGCTCCGTGTGGTACGCGGTGGACGTCTATGTGGAGAGGGCCATGCTGGTGTCGCACAACATATTCTTGGGGGTCCACTACGACTTCGGGTGGTCGTGCTGGTTGGGGATGGCTGGCTCGGCGGGCTGCTTCGTGGCATCCGTCCTGCTGACCTGCTGCCTCTACGCCTGCACGGGTCAGTCTGTCCCATCCCACCTCCAGTAGCTTTTTGCCCTGCAGGGACGTACATGGGGTGAAGGAGCAGCTCAGAGGGGGCAGGACCTTCTGGCAGGGTCCAGCCAAATCAAGGGAACCCCTCGGTGTCCGGCCTGCGCACCGCGCCAGGGGAGGGGGGGTCACGCCAGGCAGGACTGGGCTGAGTAAGGACCCCATAACCCCTGTGAGGGCACGGAGGGGGCGGGGGGCAGAAATGCTCCATCCACATCTGTGGGACCTCAGGGTCCTGGCAAAGGTGTGTTGATGTCTACCCAAAGCAGTGGCCGTGCTGGATCGCTGTGACCAGCCAAAGCCTGAGCCGGTGGCCACAAGGACGTGCCAGCGGAAACCTGGCCGTCCCACCACCAGGGCAGGTGATGCCTCACCGGCATCATCTCCAGCCCTTATGCCTGGTGCCACCAGGTGGAAGTCGACCCCACAGCGCTGGCTGTCCGGGTCCATTTCTCCCGCCGTGCCCCCATGCTGTGCCACCCCCTAAACTCCCTGATTTGCCGGCCGTGACCCAACCCCAACTCTTTCCTGGCAGACACCAGCAGCCATTGGCAACCCCAGAGGCCTCCCCGGCCCCGGGGCCGAACGGCCACGAGCAAGATGTACGCCATGGACTCCCGCGTGTGACGGGCAGCAAGAACCTCCTGTAGCCGGCCCCACCGTGGGACGCTCTTCTTCCCCCAGCCTGACCCCATTAAAGCACCATCACCTACAGCAGAGGCATCTCTGCGAGTGCTTTACGGCTCTGACTGCAGGGTCCACGCGAGCTGCCGCATCGGTGGCTGCTGCAGAAGTCACCCACAGAGAAGTGTTTTTTTCCCCCCACTTCCAGTCAGTTTTCATGAAAACAGACCCCAGAAAAGTGTCGCTTTAAGAAAAGGTGCCCCCCAAGTTCCCCGGGGACGCTGTGGGCAAAGGAGCTCCTCCACATGTGCTGCTTTGGAGTTCAGTGGAGAGCCTTTTCCGCACGGAGCAACACTGACTCCTCGTGGCTGGTGGCCCTGGTCACTCCGGCACCTGCTGGAAACCGCCCTGCACTTAGAAACGTGGCAGCGCAGGGTTCGCATTTAAAAATGGGGTAAAGCTGGCGGCCTGGAGCATTTCTTGTTATCACGGGGTTAACCTGGGGAGGAACGCTGTAGCCACACACGCCAGGAACCCAGAGGTGAGACAGGCTGAAGCCTACTGGAGGTGCTGCACCTGCAAAGTTCATAGAACCACAGGCTGGGTTGGGGTTGGAAGGGACCTTAAAGCCCACCCAGTGCCACCCCCTGCCCTGGGCAGGGACACCTCCCACCAGCCCAGGCTGCTCCAAGCCCCGTCCAACCTGGCCTTGAACCCCTCCAGGGATGGGGCAAGTTGGGTTTTTCAGTCCGCACCAAGAGAGGACTCTGTTTTCCAAGTGCATTATTATCCTTCTTCCCTCACAAACCGTTATAAAAACGAACCAGGCCCCCAACCAGCCACCAACTCCCCCTCTGAAGGCTGAGTGCTGGTTTTGTCCTTATCCCCTCACTTCCCACCCAAAGGCCAGCGGGGACACGCCAGCAGCTGGGGGGGACTTTGGGCAGAGCTCCCCACTACGGGCTCTGCGACCCCGACAGGCAGCGGCGCAAGCCCCCAGCCGGAGCAGACGCTGCCGCGGGGCTCCAGACAATCCCCGCAAGCGAAACGTGGCAGAGGAGACGGGCAGCGGCAGCCCAGGCGGGCTGCCAACACCCACACCCCCACCCCAGAGGGGCTGCGAGGGTCCCCCCCTGCACCCCCCCGTCCCCAGGGAGGCCGGAGATGTGATTTCTCATGTCGCAGGAAGCTGAAAAGCAGCAAACCTGGGGCTTTATTGCAGCTTCGGGTGCGACGCAGAACCACCACCGTCCAACTGCCGCGTCCTGCAGCACGGGCACCGCTCCGCCGGTATTATTAGCATAGACTAATTTATTGAATTACTAAAAAAAAATTTTTTTTTAGAGGCTATTAATTTTATCCCAGGGACCTGAAAAAAAAGAAAGGAGAAATCCAGTCACTAAAGCTGTGTGGCACAAACGAATAGCGGGACTGAGCGTTTGCTGTCAGACGGGTGTTATTAGAGCACGGCCCCGCAAGCTGCGGGGCTGAGTGAGGCCGAGCTGCCCCAGCACCCGCCCGGCTCTCGCCGCTGCAGCTCCCTCACCCCGGTGTGACAGCGGGCTGCGCGTCCCATCACCGCGGGGACAGCAGCAGCCTGTCACCACCTGAGCAGGGGCCTGGGCTCCCCAGCAGCAGAGCGGAGCGTGACAGCCCAGCCCAGCTGCTGCTGAAGCCTCTGGATCCCAAAACCCAGCCAGGAACCAGCATTTTCCCCTGGTTTTCCCCCCAGTTCCCCTTCCCACACAGCAGCGACTGGGCTGTGGACATCACACCTGCGTTGTGAGAAGTCAAGAGTGCACCAGGCTGACACCAAGCACCTCCCTCCTGCCCCCCCCGGCCCCAACAACCTGCAGTGGGACTCAGTCACTTTGTAATTTTTCTTTACTTCAATTTTTTTTTTGCATTTTACCCCAACAGCCTGTATACTGAAGAAATAAACCAGTCGTTTCCTAGGAACGCTGAACTCAAACCCTTTCATCCCAAAATGGGTTCAAAGCAACCAAGCACACAAGGTAATTCTTTAAGACCTTTATTAACAGATGCTTGCAGTTTGACTTGAAAAAATCAGGTGTATATTTCATACAAATTAAAAATGAGGTTCTTAAAAATCTCAACTTGACCAGATATGAAACAATTTAAAAACCTTTAAAGGTATATTGAGAAAAAACAGGCTTTTAAAAAACGTGTTTATCGTTTCCAAAAGGAGACTTCTTTAGGTAAAAATAATAAAAACCCCATGCTGCATAGATAATGCAGATAGTTCTAGTAATCTGGTCAACAGCAAAAAGCAAGCACTTAAGGTCTTCAGTTCCAATTCTTTTGTTCATTTCTTATTGCTGGAATTTCATTTTCTTTTCTTCTTCATTTCTTAAGTCTTTTCTTTGATGACTAAACTGAAAAAGAGAGAAAAAAAACAACATCATCAGGCAGGTGTTGGAGGTTTACACGGGTGTTTGGTCCACTGAGACTCCAGCAACTCACAAATTCTCACTGAGGTAACGTTCGCACACAGAGAAAAAACCTTATCAACTAACTACAGCTCTTCCATCACCCACTTCCAGTAACCAAACCCACCATCTTCCACACAATACGAATGCAAAGTGCTCCAGAAAGAGGAATTTAAACCCAAAGCAACCGCGTCTACGCCTCTCCCCACGCTGGCCTCTGTTTTGGTGCCAGGCTCACGGAATCTTTAGAGTTGGAAGGGACCTCTAGAGATCATCCAGTCCCACTCCCCTGCTAAAGCAGGATGGCCCAGAGCACATCACTCGGGAATGCATCCAGGCGGGTCTTGAAAATCTCCAGAGAAGGGGACTCCACANAACTGGACACACTATTCCAGTTGTGGCCTCACCAGTGCAGAGCAGAGGGGGAGAATGACCTCCTTCGACCTACTGGCCACACTCTTCCCTATGCAGCCCAGGATTCCATTGGCCTTTTTGGCAACAAGGGCACATTGCTTGCTCATGGATAATTTGCTGTGTACCAGGACCCCCAGATCCTTCTCCTCAGAACTACTTCCCAGGAGAGGCTCCCAGCAAAGCTGCCAGCTCAGGCTCCGCAAAACGCAGCTGGCAAACCCCGAGCTGAGCCCTGGAAGGCATGAGGACAACTCGAGATCTTCAGAAGGTGGCTGAGGAGCAGATCTCTACCTGTGCCTGACAGAGCAGCATGGCTTCATTAAGTCACTGCCCAGACCACAGGAACCACAATTTACATTCACCAGTACTATCGACAGACAGAAAAAGCAACCAAGTGTCATCTTGGTGTTTCTCCGAAGCCCACAATATTAACAATTCAGCCAGGTTGTGTTAACTGTTAAGATGAACACCAGGATAAAACAAAGGTTTGCACCAAGCACACAGAAATCACTGCAGCAAGGCGTGAAGAGATTTAAGTGATTCACCCACACGACAAATCCAGCAGCGTCCCAACCCTCGGGGAACGAGACCCGGAGCTCTCACAGCCGGGTGAGGTCTGCGGCTGCTGCCCACAGCGAGCGACTCTCCACGCCCAGCTCCTGCATTCCCTGTTCAGCCCATTCCTCTGACCATTCCCCACCGCTCCCACCAGAGCCTGAGAGTCTTTCCGTTTGCCTGCCCTCCAGGCAAGGAGCGATGAGTGAGACACAATAGGAATGGGATACAAACGCTGGCGAGAGGGGAAATACAGAGAAGGAGAGAGGAAGAACAGAGAGGGAAGGTGCCAAAAAAAGCAGAACAAGTAGTATGAGTCCTAGCAGGGAAAATATTCCCAAATTAGCAAAACTGCCCATCAGGAGAAAGCGCCAAATCCCAGCTGGTTGTACCCTGCAATGAAAACAACGCTTTAACACCCACCTTTCTACAACCCTGCCCCAGCAGCAAGCCCCACCTGCGCCTTCAGCCACAGGCACCCTGGGTGCTCCATGAAAAGGACCGCCTCTACCAGCTTTTACAGCACCTTTTTGTTTAGATAAAAAGCTGCTACCAAGATTCTTTTGCATATTCTGCACCAACTTTCTAGAAATTAATGCCCAGAGGTCTTAATGTCCCTTCAGGACCGAGTGACAGAAGCTCAGACACTCACAGCACTGAGTAAGTCCCAGTTTCGCTTTCTTCCATCTACTTTCAAGTCACTATAGCAGCACTGCTGGAATTATTATTTCTGGGTGGACAAAGATGCCGTAAAGCCTGGGCTACTGGGCAGAGCCAAGATTAAGAGTTACAGCATTCCAGACACTGACTCCATCAATGAAAGTTAAGGCCTGGTCACTGAGCCCTCCCAATTAATCAGCACTCGCACAGCGAAGCCTCACAGTTGGGTTCTGCAAACAGTAGCGACCACGCTTACAAGCGCAGCCAGTTTGGTTACAACACGCATGAGCGAGAATGGTCCAAAACCTTTTAAGGCAGAAATTAAAGGAAAGCATCAAAAGAAAATAAAAGTCAGTCATCAAATCGTATCCTCGAGCACCCCCGGACACGCACCCGGATGATGGTAGAGATGGTAAGCCGGTATTTACTCAGCCCCGCCCTGCTCGGCCTCGGGAGCGGACGTGTTCTCAGCTGGTGGTTCGGCTGTCTTCGTCTCTTTGCCATCTTGTGGTTTAGGGTTCTCTGGGCGTCTGCGTCGGTAGTTGAAGTTACGACGGTACCGACGTTGAGGTGGCTGCTGACCTTGGGTCTCATCCCCTTGGTTCTCTTTATCTTCTTCGTTCCCATCCTCTCTAGGCTGTCTTTGACGAGGAGGACCCCTGAAAGTCAAGCTAGGCTTTAACAATGCAGCATCTGACCATCGCCATGTTCTGTCTCTGATGCTAAAAGGCAAGGTTAAATAAACCAAGTGGATCTGCAGCATACCTGCGAAATCGTGGTCTATAACCTCGATACATGTTCTGCCTGACTGGTCTGCCTTGATCTCCTGCACCCTGGCTGTCAGCACCCTGCAAGACATTAGGCAACAAACCACCTTAGCCACATGAAAAAGCTTATTAACGCCCAACTCGTCACGCCACGAGGAACATGGCTGAATGGGGGCTGTCAGGTTAAGTCTGAGGCACACAAGGTGAGCAGCGCTCCTGGGGCACAAGAATACGTGCTATTAGATTTTGTGCTTCTACCAGTTAATCATATAGGAACTTAACACAAATCCAAACACACTCTGTTTTTTAAAAGCTGTAATGTAAGACCTTCAGCTTATCAACACTGTCTCCAATATTTCATCTTACTGCCAAACCTTACCAAAAACATCTTGGATATCTACAAAAAAGAGAAAAAAGCTGCACCCCATCACCCTGCTCCAAAGCAATCAAGCCAGTTTAGCATCACGCTTTAAGCAAACGTTACCTCCACTATCTCTCCCTGCACGGGAGGGTTGGAATATTGTGGTCGACGCCCGTAGGGCCTACGCATATAGTAAGGTGGGTACCGCCGCCTGCGATAGGGACGGCGTTGCTGGGCTTGACCTTCTGGGATGTTCTCTGCTCCTTCGTTCTTTTCCCCACTCTCACTATTCTGGTAGTTTTGCTGGTAGTTGCGTGGAGGACCCCTACGACGTGGATATCGTCTGTAATGGTTACGGTCTGCTGCGTATTTACTGCCTTGCACTGGAACACCACCAGGACCTGTAACATTAGCTGCCTCCGCACCCTAAAGAGCGGGGATAGCGTTAGGTAAACAGTCAACATCAAATCAGTTATAGCACAATATAATTTAGTACCGAGCAACAATTTACATCCACATTGTAGTAAAGCAATGAAAACCCATTCATCGCCTTGGATGTCGTCAGGCATCGACTCAAACCACAGGCACCACACCAAAGCCTGCAGACCAAGTTTTCCTTGCATACTCTAACACCCGAGAGACGCGTTTACCTTTTCTCCTTCAACCACATCAAACTCCACGGTCTCTCCATCTCCTACACTGCGGAGGTACTTCCTGGGGTTATTCTTCTTTATGGCAGTCTAACAACACAACATCACAGAATTACATTTACAGGCACAGCATGAGAATGCTACTTAGCATACTACTAAAGACTTTTTTTTTTTAAAAAGATTAAGGAATTTGAGTATTTACTATATTAGGAGGAACACCTGTACTCCCAAAAAAAGCAATTAAAACACTGAAGATCCAGGAAGCCATAAAATTTACCTGTATTACTGTACTTCTGGCCTATTGGAAATGTGCAAGGGCTTTACCATTGACTGGAAATGTCTGTCAATGTGCTGCCTGCTAGCTGAAAAAGCAGTTTGAGAACAAACAACCCCCTCTCCCCCACACCAATACAGACTGGTCATAGTACACTTAACTAGGGAAGGAACCAGCATTAAACACACCCATAGTATTTATATACATTCCTCCGAAGCACATAAACCAATATATAAGCCTTTCCAATCACACACACAGATTTCCAGCCCTCTACCATTCCCCACACCACCACGGGTCCCAAGCTATGTAAACACATCAATGGCCAGAAACAAAGAGATTTCCTTCTCTGAGGCTTACAATACCATCGCTTCAGCTACAGCATTTACCAATTAATCGCAAATCTACTCTGTGTATTATACACCAAGCAGTAGCCCTTCCAAGGTCTCAGCACCAGACAAGCCTTTCTATCTGTATCTGCATGTTACATGACATTACCAGAAAACACTGAATTTTCCATGCTATTCGGCAGTGGATTAGATTTCTGACAGATGAGCTAATACCCAATACGCACCGTCCTCAGCCACATTCTGCTTATCAAACACTAACTGAACAGTAATGCAAGTGTAACAAATTCATAAAAAGTACCAGCAACAAAATTTGACTGGATTTTTCACCCAAAATGGAACAAAATCGTTGGGAAAACATGCCCACAAATCTCAGCCTAAAAAGCGGTGACTTTAAGGAAAGACAGAAAGCCTTATTACAACAGTAGCTGAGTCTAACAGCTCTTTATGAGAGCCAAGCTTGATAATAGGGATGGGGAAAAGCACACACAGCTGTAACTCATAAAACAAGATGGTTTCTTTCAGATTAGTCCCCTAAAACTGTTTTATGATGAAAATTATTACATTAAAACAAATCACTGGCAAACTGTGCTTCAAGAAACACAGACAGTACCTACATGACAAGTCCTGATATCTGACATTAAGTCAAGGTCACTTACAGGTTACCCTACTTGCAAACCGAGTAATGAAGTCGGAAAGCTTTCCTTCAGGGTATATATTCCTGCCTCGGTACACAGAAACACAGTGGAGTCACTTGGCCTTTCTCCACTGCCCATTACAGAGTAACTTGCATAAATAAATGTCTCTACATTTTAATAGCAGGCAATTCAGACGTAGCTCACGCAAGAAGCTGAAAGCTGGCAAATCAAACTTAAGTCAAAACTCTTTCCAGGGGTTACTTTTTCCTCCCTTTGTTTACAACTTCAGCAGTACATCCCCAATTCAAAACAAAACAATCCATAGACTCCTAAATGCCAGAAGTAAACCATGCTCCACTAAGAACTCTCTGGGGGCTGCTTCACAACAAGAGATCCTAAGACAGACAGGGTAAAAAAAAAAAAACCAACAACAACAAAACCAGCTGATCACAGAGTCATGAGTCAGACACAAAGGACTAAGTTAAGGCCAACCTGCTCCATGAAAAAAGGCACAGATGTGGTGTGCAGTCTCACTCTGGTCTAGCTTCCAGAGGTTTACATGCTCCCCACAAATTGTATTTAAGTGTACATCTCTGTTTAATTGAAAAAGTACCTATTAAAACGTTTTCAGGTTTTCATTGAAAGCCTGGAGCAATAAATACTACAAAAGTTTTGCCTAGAAAAAAATTCTTCACTGGCATTTCACCCCTATTACAGCCCAATTAATTTCTCTCCCTGCTGCAAGCTTTTCATTTAACCTTATTTCCATATGCTCGCTAACTACTATATGAATCCACAAGGCAACTCAACTGGGCTTCAAACTGTTATCCCCAAGTCAACGGAGCGTACTTGCAGACAGCGCAATTTTCACCACCGTATGGTACCAGCCTGCTCAACCCCACGTATCTCATGTCCTCACAACGGATAGATGTGGATACGCAAAGACCCCAGCTACAAGCAGGCTCTACCTGCAATGCAGTAGCAAGAAACAGTTGTTTGCGTTCAAGTAACAGTTCTTGGAAAACGTGAGGCTCTTTCACAGCTTCAATCTTACTTACATAGGTCATGCATAGCAAGTTTCAGAGAGGTAGCCTGTTGCAGTTTCAAGGAAGTCTTACCTGATGGACAAACACATCTTCCTTGGTGTCATTCCTGCAAGACAACAGGAAATTGAAATTCATGTATGAAACGCACACTAAATTAGCCCAGTTTACAAATTCAGTTGCCTGGGGTGGGGACAAAACAGGGAACTGTCAAGACAACTAACTAGCTTCCAGCATCAGCCTTGCTCCTCAACCTGCTCTCAACTAGTCCCCTACTAGCTTCCTGCTTGCAGTGAAGAGGCTGTCAGGTGGCCTATGCAAGGTTCAGAGCCCAGTAAGTCGCATGTGAGAGCCTTCTTCCTCCCTCCTGCACTCCCCTCTATCCTTCACATCCCACCGAGGGAGATGTTCGAAGCAGAAAAAACACCTGATAGTGACCGGTCCGTCATTTCTGGCAGTGCTCTGTGCGGGAGATCAGCTATCGCAATCTTTGAAGTGATGATATCACCACTCAGGCCTTGCGAGATCTCTCCAGAGTTACACATCCTCTCAGCCTCGATGCTTCCTTCACTTAAGGAGTAACAACACCAGCTGTCTACTAAAGGCAGTATGGTTAGTCAAGCTGAATTTGTGAGCATGGAGAGGGAAGAGCTGGGGTTTCTCTCCTCACAACAAACAGAGCACAAGTCAGGTCTGTACCAACAAGGAGCCAAAAGCATCCTTCAGCGTGATCATGATACAGTCTCCACAGTTATCACACTGAGACTTGGACAACCACAACATGGTACCGAGCCAGAAAAGTTTCTGTTCTGCAATTAAGAGGCACAGCCGAAACAGGCTCCGTGTTGGTTTGAGCACTTTACATGCCACTTCCACCACTCATAACAAACCTACAGCCATACATTCAAGCTCGCATCATACCAACTGAACCTCGCTGCGGTATTAGTTTCATTAGTCTGTGGAACGGTTTGAATCAATAGCAAAGCAGCTTTTACTTCCTAGAATGACTGGTCAAAGACATTGTAAAGCAAGCGCGTGTTAAAATGTGCTCAAAATTGGAGAGCTTACAGCTACAGTAGACAGAATCCAGAAATTTTTTATTTTTTTTTTCTTAAATATAAAGCCAGGTGTTCCTCACCCCTGGCTTTAAAATCAGAGGATGACAATTAAGACTTTTTCAAAAACTCAATCCAAGCTATGGCTATTTTGTCAGCACCAGGAAAAATAAGTCACCTTGTTCCCTCATGGAATTGACGCCTACAAGCCTCAAAGGTTACTGGAAAAAGGTAGTCAAAAGGCAACGAAGCAGAGCCAGTCTCATCACCATGAGGCAGCTTACCTCCAAGGCCCCAGGATGTAGCGTCCAGAAGCCCTTGCAAAGCCTGAGCCTAAATACTTTCATCTTCACAATGCAAGATCTCTTACCTGATGCTCCAAAAGCTGAAAACCTTCAGGAGAGCCCAGTAACAGGTTTTCAGTTAAAAAAAAAAATAATTAAAAAACACGTAGCACGTTCCTTCACTCTCAACTGAAAAATGGTAGGAAGTGCTCATCGTCTGTGCTCTGCCAAGCGCTTATGCTCTTGCCCAAGTTTGATTTTGGACAACCGTACCAGATGCTTGTTTTTAAAGTCCTTTTGAAAATGCAACTTCCATTTAAGAGGACTTTGGAGTTTTAGATCAAGGAATGGCTCAGTTACGCAGATATAGTTCAAGGTGTATACATGGTTAGTTAAAAAAAATCTACTGGTCAATTTTGAAGCCCAGTGCCTGCCCTGTGATTCCTGATGGTGTTCTCCAGCAAGCGCACTGCCACTTGGATGGTGTGATAGTCATAGCCATCACTTTCTCAAAGAACACTCGAAATGGTACAAGAGAAACCCCCATTCTGAAGGCCTAACAAGCCCCTTAGCTTATTTTTGCACCAGATGATTCTCCCCTCAACACCTTTAACACCTAAAATAAAAAAAAAAAAGGCATCAGACAAGCATGCAGATTAAGAAAAAGCCACTGTTAAGTCCGGCGGAGCACTAAACAGAAAGGCAGATATTGATGTGCAGCTCCAATTATGGTAAAAGAACCAAGTCAGTGGCCTGCACATTCACTTATTATTTTGACAACTGTGAGAAACTGACAGATCCTCAGAATTCAAACTAGTATTTCAGAACAGAAATGCACTTTTAACATGAAAAGAACACACGAAATACCTGAAGTTAACATGCACCTACATCAAAGCCACATTTTAGTTCCAAAGCTAATTTTAGCTGCAAGCAGACGTGGCTGAAGCAAAGACAAGCAAGGGCAGCAGCTCCCGCGAAGTTCCCCTTGCAACAAGCCAGATAGATTCCAGAGTTGAGGAAATGTCCTCCAGTCCCGTTCTCAGGCTGCAGCTCTAATCTCTTGATAACAGAGATCACGCTGGGTTTCTCATTAAAAATGGCAACCTCAGGGATTAAACAGCTGCCAAATTAATGACTGGGGAAGCCATTCCGATGTCTTAACTAGCTGCTGTTGCTTCCTTGCTTGACTCACATCACTGAGCATTTCCACTACTGAGGGAAACAGGAAAAAAGCCTTCCCTAGAGGTAGAGTTTGTGGCCTATGACTTTATACGCGTTTACAAAAGCCAAAGACGCTAAAGCTTACAGCACTGACAACTATACGACATTTCACATTAAAACCTACATGAAGAATGCAAACTGGCCAGACTCAGAGTCAAGTTTTTACAGTTGCAGGCACAAAACCAATTAAGGAGCTCGGCAGACAATAACAACTGGGTCATAAGGTAACAGACAGTTTTAAAAAAATGCAATATTTAAAACAAACCTAAATAAAAGACCTAATAAAAGCATCACTATCTAGGCTTGCTTCCCTAAAGAAGGGTTCCCAAGTCTTCTGTCAAATTCTGGAACTGTGGGTTTGAGGTACAAGGTGTTTAAGGGGAACAGTTCTTTGGAATATGGTCTCTGCAAAATAACCCATGGGGAGACCCCCCTGAACTGATGAACCATTTTTCCAGAATTGGTTTGCAGAGCAATTCCAGGACTCCTCCGCTACCAGATAACTTCCCTGATATGCCTATTTTAAGCATTTACACAACTCTTAAGTGTTCAAATTTTTCTTTAAAATCGATTAGTCATAAAAAGAATCTTCTAGGCACTTATTTCTTGAGACCCCTTTAAACATGTCAGTCTTGCAATATAAAAGAAATCTGAATTTTGCTCATTTCCCTGTACATTCAGGGTTTCCTCAAGAGAACATGCTTTTAACTAAGACATCCCTGCTTTCATTGACGTGACTGAACCTCATGCAGCGGTTTAAACAAATATTTTGTGTGTACTAACACACAGCAGACTTTTATACCCTTAAGAGGAAAAAAGAAAGCCAAAAACCTAAACAATCATTAAAAAAAATAATCTTAATGTAATTAGTATCACCACGAAAATAAGTTCACTGAGAACAAGGCCAAAATTCATAGAATGGCTTGGGTTAGAAGGGACCTTAAAGCTCACCCAGTTCCAACCCCCCTGCCCTGGGCAGGGACACCTCCCACCAGCCCAGGCTGCTCCAAGCCCCGTCCAACCTGGCCTTGAACCCCTCCAGGGATGGGGCAGCCACAGCTTCTCTGGGCAGCGTGTTCCAGTGTCTCACCACCCTCAGAGCAAAGCATTTCTTCCTCAGATCTCATCTCAACCTCCCCTCTTCCAGTTTAAAACTGTTACCCCCCATGCCATGGCTCCCCTCCCTGCTACAGAGTCCCTCCCCAGCTTTCCTGGAGCCCCTTGAGGGACTGGAAGGGGCTGGAAGGTCTCCCCGGAGCCTTCTCTTCTCCAGGCTGAACCCCCCCCAGCTCTCTCAGCCTGTCCTCCCAGCAGAGGGGCTCCAGCCCTCCCAGCATCTCCGGGGCCTCCTCTGGCCCCACTCCAACAGGTCCGTGGCCTCTACTGCGGGCCCCAAGAGCAAAAAGCCAACCCGACAAAACCCGAGGGGCAGGAGATGCTGGCGGAGGCAGGACGCACCTTGGCACGCTGACCAAGCAGGGTGACAGAGACGGCGAAGGCAGAGGCGCCCCCCCCGCCCCGCTCCCGGCAGCACGCGTGGCCCAGGAGCGCACTTGAACTCGGGTCCAACGTCTGCGCGGCCCGAC
>VXBH01009105.1:19234-32992 GCA_013400035.1 Rynchops niger
GGTGGCGTTTCCCCTCGGTTTACGGACGCGGGGCAGAGCCACGCTGCGGGCGGACCCCGGCAGAAGGGCTCCCCGGGGTTCCCGTTAAGAAAAGCCATCGCCGGCAGGGAGGAGCCTGTGAGCGTTAATTAACGGCGGGAATGGCGGGACCGTGAGACATCGCGGAGCTCCTTAAAACGCTCAGTTACACGCAGCGTAACCACCCCCGTGAGAAGGGGCAGCCGGGGCCGGCGGAAGCCCCAGCCCCGTTCCCCCCGGGCGAGGAGGGGCCGGGCCGGGCCGGGCCGTGGTGGGCGGGCCGCTCCCGTCCCGCCGCCCGCCCCGGTGCCGCTCTCCTGATTGCACCCGCCGCCTAATTGGGCCGCGGGTCAGAGGGCTCTGAACAGGCCGGTCTCTAATTAGGCTTTTCCTCAGCATCCCGCCCTTCCCGGTGCCCCCCCCCCGTACCCTCCTCGCCCAGGCGGGCGGGAAGCCGTCACCGCTGGGTTCTTCATCCCCTATGTCTTCACCTTGCGGCGCCTCCGAGAGACCCAAGAAGATCTCGGCTGGATTCCCCAGAGGGAAGGTGCAGGGGAAACCCAGCGTCCTCGTCCACCAACTTATTTGCCTTGGGCACTTGAAAAACGTGGTTGTCGGCCACAGAGTCACAGCCCTGCCCTTGGCTGGCTGGTACCTCCCAGGAAAGAGGAGGAAAAAGTCACCAGCAACCACCCAGAAAGGTCACTGGGAGCTGACCTATCGCTCCACCATCTTTGGGACCAACACGTGTCCCCCTTGGGACCAGCCCTTCCAGCATCACCCACGAATTACTGCCATTTCCCCCATCCCAGCGTGAAGAACGGAAGCCAGGGACCCAGTTCCCCGCAGTACACCATGGCCAGGTCAGGGGACAGGTGGGGCTGAGGTCAACCCACCACAACAACCAATATAGGTTGTGTAAAGCTATCTTGGTATCACAGAATGGTTGGGGTCCAAAGGGACCTTAAGTGCCACCCCCTGTCCTGGGCAGGGACACCTCCCACCAGCCCAGGTGGCTCCAAGCCCCGTCCAACCTGGCCTTGAACCCCTCCAGGGATGGGGCAGCCACAGCTTCTCTGGGCAACCTGGGCCAGGGGCTCACCCCCCTCACAGCAAACAATTTCTTCCTAAAATCCAATCTCAATCTCCCCTCTTCCAGTTTAAAACCCTTCCCCCTCGTCCCATGGCTCCCCTCCCTGCTCCAGAGTCCCTCCCCAGCTTTCCTGGAGCCCCTTGAGGGACTGGAAGGGGCTGGAAGGTCTCCCCGGAGCCTTCTCTTCTCCAGGCTGACCCCCCCCAGCTCTCTCAGCCTGTCCTCCCAGCAGAGGGGCTCCAGCCCTCCCAGCATCTCCGGGGCCTCCTCTGGCCCCGCTCCAACAGCTCCGTGTCCTGCTGTTGGGAGCTCCAGGTGAGGTCTCATCAGAGCAGAGCAGAAGGGGAAACATCTCTTCCCTGAGATCTCCAACTCAGCTAACGAAGGAAAGAACTTCAGAACAACAATACAATCCCGCAAGGGATCTGCATCAGGATTATGACCTTGATAAAGAAACTAGAATGATCTCAAAACTGGATGATGCTCAGTGAAGCCATTGAAAAAAATAAGCCTTAAAATATAATGGCAAATAAGGAATCCACTGTGTGAGAGACCCTGGAGGGAGAAAACTGGGGAGAAAACTTCACGTTTCAGTCATGAAGCCTGAGGACGTCAGGTCCATGCACCTACAGAAGAAAACGTGGTCCACGTGATGGAACAGACCATAGTCCATGACATGGCAGCCTTTTGGGGGGGTAACACTGCAGGGCCCAGAGGCTAACCTGGTCCTCAGATGAATACAGAGGCAATCAGAAACGCCATCTCCAGCTGCAGTATCCACAGTTGGACGAGGATGCTGGAGCTCAGAGAGAAAAGATCCATCATCTGCCCTACAGGAAGAGCTTCCCGGACTTGCTACAATCAACGTTAACTCAAGGGGGACCTCATCCCAGGGGGATAAAACCCAAAACCACGGTCTCCGAGAAAACTTGCAGCCAGCAGATAAGGAACAGCAAGATACATAAGCTGGAAAGCTGAAACTCTGCACGTTCGGTGTCGAATAGGGACCTGTAATGGGATATAATTAGCCATTCGAACAACTTTCAAAGGGTTTGTAATGGATTTGCCGCCGTTAATTAATTTGGGGAAGCTCCGTGACCCCTGCTACGTGGGCAGCGAGACTAGCTGATCGCAGTGACACAAATACATCAGGCTGAGAAAGCGCTGCTGAGCCCGGACCCAGAGATAAGCTGGTTTCCCTGGCGAAAAAGTACAGGGAATTTGGGTAGCTGGAGCCGGAAACGCAAAGCTCAGCACTGGGGCTGGCAGGCACAGCTCCCCCCGGGCTGCCCAGAGCCGAGCTCCTGCCGAATCCCCATAGGGAAGGAGCATCTGGACACATTTCCTGAGCAGGACAGCAGCTGAATTTGTCCCTTTTTGGTCACCTCCGTCTCACAGCTGTCATCCGGGTTCAGTTTTCCTCTCCCTGCTGGGAATCTTCAACCCTTATCTCACGGGAGAGAGCCCTCTGCAAAGTCTTTTTGGGGCTGGAGAGGACAGGGATGGGGTGCCTTGTGTTTCTTTCATCATCCGATGTTCTGCAGGTCCGAGAAGATGAGATGCCTCAGGCTGGAGAGAAACGAGCACGAGCGTCCCCAGCAATCCCAGGAATGGAGGGAGACCTGGAAATCCTGACAGCCTGCTTCAAGAACTTGAAACGACCACGAGATAAAAGAGCGGACCAAAGCCAGAGCCCGCAGGATCCGTCCTCCAGGCCGTCAGCGCTCGCTCTCTAGCGCCGGGTGACACCCAAGCTGCACCTCCCCCAGCCAGCCCCGCACAACCCGCTCCTGCTGCCCGGGGAGCGACGGGACGCACCCGGACGGGGTGAAGCGCCTGCACATGACACAACAGACTTTGTCCCAACTCTTTTACTTTTAATCTACCGCATGAGAAACCTCGCCCTGCACAGCCCAGCCCCCACGAGGGGTTGTTTATTGCCCCCCCACCCCACCCCCCAGCAGGCAGGTGAGCTTGCAGCCCTAGGCTGGGAGAAGAAAGTCAGTTTTTCCACCAACCTGCAGCCTCACCTGTGCTCTCTGTGACCATGCAGGATAAGGAGCCCTGATTTCTATTCCTGCAGCTTCATCATTCTCTGCTTCCCAGCCCAAAGCCCTGCTCCCGTGCCCCCGCGCGGCAGGTTAACAGCCCCACGCCGTGGTGTGCCAGGGGAGGTTTTACAAACGCTCCTTTACAACGTAACTCGCCTCAGAGCCCAGCAAACTCATGTTGATGGAATCCTGTGCCGTGACGGTTTCTTCTGCTTCAATAAGGCTGCACGTAGAAAGGTGCCGGAGATTCCCAGGATGCCAAGACCCCCTCTCCAGGCAGCCTTATTTACCTGCCGAGTAAGGAGCTGGTGAAGCACGGCACCGCCACGCTCCTTTCAGCCCTTCTTTCCCGTTTTGCAAACGCCCAGCACCAATCCCCCCCAGTACCGGGCACAGAATCACAGAATCGTTCCCTGCTGAACCAGTCAGGGATAACATACGCTGAAGACGCTGTAGCCCTTCTCCCCTGAAGGAGAATCTGTCCCCAGGCACGTTAACTGATGTGCACTGCACACATATTTAACAAAATCCTTTATTTACATTCCAAAACGTTAAAAAAAAAAAAAGATAGGTGCCAATTATTAAATAGTTTCAGGAGAATGTCGAGAGCAGGGATCTGGCCTGCAGAGAGGACTGGGGCAGTGGGACAACTGGCTGAAGCTGGAACTGCGTGGAGCCAGCACGGGCCTAACCACTGGTGAAGGAGCACTGAAAGGAAGAAGAAACAGGTCCGCGATGCCAGACAGCCATTCCCAACTCGCCCTACACCAGCAAGACTGGGCAGCGACACCGGGTGCTGCTACAGCGATTTTCAAGTGAGCGCTACTTGCTGCACGCGCTACCCCACGCCAAGCCTGAGCTAGAGAACTCGGGAGCCCTGCTGGGTCTCCACGCCTGGCATCTGCCCCTACCTCTGGGCTTAAACCCAACAGCGCCCGTTTCTCCTGGCTGATGTTAAAGGATCTCGACAAGTAACGGATTTAGCTGTCTGAAGTCGGGTGAGACAAATGCCGTTCTCGTCTACGGGCAGCTGAGAGGCAGCAGGGTGCAGAGAGGCAGTTCCTAAGACTTTGGCTGGGAAACAAGCAAGGTGGCACCAGCCTCGTACCTAGAAATGAAAAGCTTCCAGTCTCCAGTTGGATATTGGACAGAGATCATCTGCTCCAAAAAAGAAACGATCAGCAAGTCTGGGCCTGAGGACAACCCTGAAGGGGACCTGACCCATCAGCAAGGCTCTGCCCTCCTGCAAGAAAGCCTGGTGACAAGGTTGTCCCTACCTTCAAAAGCCTAGAAACGCCACCAGAAGTACCAGGGAACTGAGAGAATGATCACATTCCCTCTTGTCACTTCATCAAATAGCAGGAGCTCCCAAGAGCCTGAAGCGCTGCAGATCTGAAAAGACTTTTATTACGGAAGCGGGGACGCGGCTTTGTGGGCAGTTCCAGATGTCTCTGGAAAACGTTTAATGGAAGGTCACCAATTGTGGGGATTTGCTTTTTGTCAGTGCCTGCCCGCCTGCTGAAATGTGAAGAAATCAGCAACCAAAAGGCTAATACAGCAGATTTTTGACAAGCTGCAGCCTGACACATTGAAATCTAGACAGATTTGTTTAAATGCTCGTGGTTTTTTTTTGGTTTTTTTTTTTTTTTTGTACGGTGAAGTGGGCGGACAAATGGAACCAGAATACTGTACGTTAGCCCGAGCTCCGTCTTGAGCCTACTGGTTTAACCAAAACGAAGCCTGAATAATAGTAAATGCTGGAAAAAGCAGCGGTATTTTCCTGAGTTAAGGTAAGACTATGTAACATGACAATTCCTTGGCCCTTCGGTGGTGGCAGCCCTATGGCTGTACTGAGCAAGGAGGCTCAAGTCCTCTCCTCCTCCTCTTCTCTTCTTGGTCCCTGCCTGCCACACCCCAGGGATGCTCTGTTTTCTGTAGCGACAGGAGAGTTCGCCAACCTGCAGGTCAAAGTGAAGCCCCCCCACGCCCCCCCGATGCATATACCAGCGGGATTCCCGCTGCGGTTCCCTCTCATCCACTGGTTTCTAAAGCCGAGGTCTCAAGGCAGCCGGACCCCGTCCCCGGCACAGCTCCCCCGTCCCCTCTGCCCCTTGACTGCAGCTGCAAAATCGTACCCCCCAAGCGCCGCCATTGGTGGCTCGTGTAGCTCAGAGGGAAGCCAGTTCAAAGAGTTAAGCGGGCAAAAAACCTAACGCTGTTAGAGAAGCATTTTCTGGCGTTTCGCTGGGCTGAGTCAGCGCTCTGCAGCCTCCGGTGAATGTGAAAATAAGGCAAGAGAAAAGCAAGGAGCAGAGCAGCCCCGAGTTCAGTTGCAACGGGTGCCCGGGAAGACTGAGACTTACCGCGTTTGTTTCATTGCTTTACATTTCCCCACACTGAGAGATGACAACTGGCAGCTTGGGTTTGTTATTTGGACCCGTAGGCACGTTCTGGGGACAAACAAATACAGAACGTTAAACGTCACAAAAGCGCAGCAAACCCAGGGAGTGCTGGGCACTTGAAGACTGGCTAAGAGGTGTCTGTGCAGCCTCAGGAACCAGGAAATCCAGACACAGCTCCGAGTAACAGAGATGCGTTTTGGCAACGGACCCGGCCGTAAGCGGGTGAACTCCCTCTGCGCGCAGAGGTTTGGGATACAGACCAGACCCCCATCCTTCGAACGGGAGGGAAGGAACAGAGCAAGAACTGGAGAGCTCCTCAGGAGATACAGCAGGCGTCACGGCACTTGAGGCTGCTCTGGCTTAAATCTTTTAAGGTTACTAACTGCAGCCGGCACATGCAAAGCGAACTTGTATTTGTGCAGAAGGGGAATCCGAATAAGAGAGAGTCGCAAAGCAACCCTCCTTCTGAACCTCTCGTTCTGCTGGACTCGGCTGCTCTTTCATCAGTCTCTGAGTTATTTCCTTTAATTTCCCCTCACCGCCGCGATGCACAAAGTGGGCACAGCACAACCCTTCCACCGGTGCTGCTGGCAAAGAGGGCTACCAACACACGGGTCGTCGCATGCTGTACCGTTCATTACACGCGACCTTTTCTCAGTTGAACCAGTTGTCAGCTCTATGTTTGCCCCACTTTAGGGACTCTCTGGCGGCAGAGGCCCTTGCGCACATTATCCCACGCGCGTGCCATGAAGTAGCGTTGGCTCTCTCAAAGAACACACCACCATTTGTTAAATCTACTCATCATCCTGCCATGACACCCAGCCACAACCACCACCCCTGGGCGTATTTATCTCCAGCTCCTGGAAGCCCATCGGAAGATCCGTTTAATTTGTCTCATTGAACGTGCTGATCACGGATCAGCAGAACTGATGATTTAGCACCCACTGAATAATCCCAGGCAGTGGCACAGAAGTGATCTGCTCTACGCTCTTGTCTGAGTTGCTGATGGAAGAGCTTTTCAATTCAGCTTCCTGAACAAATGCAAAGCATTGCAAATAAAGCCACAAGAACACAATCCCCACTCAAAGACTAACCAGCAGCCACGAGAGCACAGCATTTCTAAAGTCAATCTACATGACGGCCTTTGCCTCAACAGATTTCCTGTTATTTTATAACAATGACATCCGATAATACGAGTTATCAACCCTGATATTCCCTGTTATCTTGTAAACAGGCAGCAGGAGAGAACAGAACGACCCTTGTTAATCCTCTACGTGACTTTCCAACATGGACATTCACAGAGAAATAGGCAAATTCAACTTACTTCAATTTTTCTCATGACCAACAGCCCATCGACAATTTTACCTAGAATGAGAAAATGTACCCACTTCAATATGGCTGGTTTTCACCTTTGCTCTCCCCCCTCATCACAGGTATGTGCATTTTTGTTCCTTCTGAAAAGTCTTGTGCAGTGTACAGCTGTTGGGCACTTCAGGTTTTTATTACTGATCTCTAAAGTGATAAAGGAAACAATCCCCCGTTAAACATTTTCCACGTTCTGAACAGATTAAGTGCATTTTCCCATCGCAGGGGTGGCATGTGTAGAAATGCAGGTTTTGAGACCTGCCTCCACCAGCTGTGCTAAAAGACAGCATGAACTACCTACCAACACAGCCTCTGTAACGATGCAGAGCCAGCAGTTAATATCAGTGTTACTTAAGAATCCGAGGAAGTGTTCACCAGGACACCAGCTCAAAGGCCAGCCTTGAAATCCTACAGCTCAAGTGCCAGGAGTGAAAAGTTAGCAGATGTGGTTTCATAGAATTAATATCATTAGAATCACAGAACTGTTTGGGTGGGAAGGGACCTTAAAGCCCACCCAGTGCCACCCCCTGCCCTGGGCAGGGACACCTCCCACCAGCCCAGGCTGCTCCAAGCCCCGTCCAACCTGGCCTTGAACCCCTCCAGGGATGGGGCAGCCACAGCTTCTCTGGGCAACCTGGGCCAGGGGCTCACCCCCCTCACAGCAAACAATTTTTTCCTCAGATCTCATCTCAATCTCCCCTCTTCCAGTTTAAAACCGCTCCCCTTCGTCCTATCGCTACACTCCCTGATCAAGAGTCCCTCCCCATCTCTCCTGTAAGCCCCCAGCAGTTACTGGGAGGCCATTATAAGGTCTCCCCGTGATATCTAAAGTAGCTAAAAACTCCGCTGAAAGCTCAATCCTCTCTGAGATTGCAGAACAAAAGGCATCCCTTCACCCACCTGTCCCTTCTGCACTGGCACAAGGATTTATGTAGTAGCGTGATCAGGGAACCGATCTATAGCTAACCTGCGAAAAATCCTGTTTCACTTCAACAGTGATCCACCGCAGGCGCTGGCTGCACAGATCCCTCCGCTAGCACAAGGGAGGGGGAAGAAGCAGCAGTCCACGGCTATTTTGGCAGCTGCGCCACAGGGAATGTCGGTGAGCTGGTAGGCCGGGCTCCCGCTGCAGGTACTCACCAAACACAACATGTTTTCCATCCAACCAGTCACATTTGGAGCACGTAATGAAAAACTGGCAGCCGTTGGTACTCGGACCGCTGTTTGCCTGGGGGTTGAGAACGACAAAATAGAAAAAGCGTTATCATGAAAGACTTCCCCAGACTGAAGGCAGGCGCATCGCATCCTAGGAAAGAGCTGTCGCTCTAGACCCAGCCCAGCTTATAATTTATTACCTTATCGCTACACAAACCAAAGGAAGGAAAAATAGGAAAAATACGCATCTGCAGGAGAGTGTCCCCGGGCTGGGATGTGGCACACCGCCAGGTCTGGTCACACCAGCGAGCGCAAGACCCACGTCACCAACTTTTTGTTATACCTCTACGAAAGCACGTTCAGCACAAGACTGTGCTGAAATCCGGGCTCAGGAGCATGCGCCTGAAAAAAGGCGAAAATTGTTGGCGATGAGTACTTGCTGCTGCAGTACTGTCCCAGGGAAAACTGAAAGCCAGGAACCCAGGGCAGAAGAAAAGGCAGCCGATTTCTGCTATTTGGAAGGTTTCCTCAGAATATAAACCACATCCGTTCTGATGATCGGGATGAGAAAGGCAACGATCGTATCGGCACGGGGTTCACAGGTATGGTGTCACACAGATGTGGAATTTAGTTCACACCCGAGCGCAACACCCAGAGCATTTGCGCTCTGCTAAGAAAACATCTCTGTAACGCTGAAGTCCACTTCAATTTTTCAAAGCTTTTTTTGACAACCCGGAGGTACTAAAGCATGTTTCTGTGCTGAGAAATGAACTGGGCAAGCTTTGGAAGGATCCAGCTGGGACGGACCACGGTTTGGCCCAGCAGAACGACTCCAGAGCCAGGCCACTTTAACACAAGGCTGGCAATGCCAGCGCGGGATCCCTTCTCCCTCCCTATGGTACGCTGGTTGCCTAGCTGTGTCACGACACCTCTTTTTGGGCCACATTTTGAACTGGACGAATAACTAACCCAAATGGGGAATGCCCACAGCAAGTGGTTCTAAGGGCAGGGCAGCTGGAAGAGCTGGGGAAGCAGCAGCTGCGGATGGGAACGCTGAAGCACCGGCTTTCTGTTGCAAAAGTCAGTGTATTGTTCCCATCAGGCAACATGCAAAAGTTGCAGTTTTTCCTACAATGTTGAACAGGAAGCACATGTTATAAAAGATACCACGGTAATGCCGCTACGGCTTTGGAACTCCCAAATCTCTTTGTTTCATCCTGGTTGTGGTCAGTGTCCGATCAGGGAAGGAAAAAAAAAAAAACCACAAACACAACCAACCAACCAAACCACCACTTGCCACCGTATGAAAACTGTAAGAATCGAGCTACCCTGCGAGCTGATCGAAGAAAGCCTGCCCAGCACTCCAGCAGGTAAAAGAGAAAGGATGCTGCGGGATCAGGACTTTCGTGTTACTCAGCACATTAACACAGGAGTAACCTTCTGACTAGCGGTCACAAAGCAGGTCTTTCAGACCTTGGCTGCAATGGTGGAGACTTCTGTTGCTTGGCAAAAAAACAGACGCGCTTAGGAAAAGGGGCATAGAGAAAGTACTAAAAGCTTTTTAGTCTTATAATGTCATTATTTTATACTCACCATAGAGAGCAGCCCAGGAGCAGAGTGTTTCAGCTTGAAGTTTTCATCCGCAAAAGGACCCCTATATATACTGGCTACTCCAGTGCCGTCTCCCTGCACGAGAGAGGTGCCCAGTCAGCCACAGCATTTGCTCTGTAGCAATTTCTACCCAACAACTCCATTTAAAAATTACATTTAAAATCCCCAAGCAAAAGGACAGGGGTAACCTCAGCCTTGAGCGGATGCTCTACTGCCATTTATATACACCAACGGCAAACACATTCCATGTTCCGTTTCTGAAGAGAGGCAGTGACTGGTTTCTAACCACACAGAACATCGTTTGCCATCCATATGTTGGCAGAAACCCACGGAGATGGTAAGGACTAAGCCCAAGCCTCCCAGAGAGAGATGAAGACAAGATGCCTTGGTATGGACCCGCCTGGACTTGGCAGGACAAGGGAGAGGGATGTAGAAGTATGGGCTGGTGTGACAAGGAAAGCAGAAGCAGTTGTGCGGCAAGTCGGCTGATGGTACGCTTACTTATTTCACCTTATTTTCTGTGACTACTGGAAACAGGGAAGTGATCTCTCTGTTAAGCAAGGAACAGTTTCTAAAATACAAGGCTTCTGCTTTTCGCTGTACTTTCTACCAAGTCGAGACATCTCGTACTTACTACAAGCCTCACCGCTCAGATCTCAAGACGCTTCTAAATTAAAGCGGCGTGGCCCATAACCGCTGCAGACTGCAAGCTTTGACGGCTCGTCTGTTTATAACTTCGCAGAAGCCTGACGCGTGGTTCACGTAAGACGCGTAACCCGCGGGACTGCTGAAGGGCCACCCTGCCCTTTGGTCCAGCCTTGCAGGGACACTCCTGTATAATCCCAAAAGGCCTGAGCGGGGACCCTTCAAAAGAACGGCCTCGAAGATGCTGCAGTGAGGAAGTCTCCAGAAGCGACGCAAACGGGTACCTCTGGCGCGGTCAGGTCATTTTACTATTCTGCCAGTAATTTCCCTTTCTGTGTTGATTTTCTCTGTGTCACTTTAGCCCCCTTTCTTCTGCCTTGCTGCAACCTGTCTCCCTTCCTTGCCTTCTTACTTAACATGTACTTTATTTATTAGGCCAAACTTAACAAGAAAATAAGATGGCAGTAACAAACCGTGTGCAGTGCCACACCTGTCGCCCTGCTGGCCTAGCCCTTGCTTCTTTTCCTCCTGTTCTCTGTGGTTTACTTCGACTGTCGGCTCTGAGGCAGGAAGATATACCCTTCCCTTAGTGGTCAGCGTGACTGTTCTTGCTCCCCAAGTGGCTTTGTAATAAAGGTAATTTCGAAATTCCAAATACCGCTGCAATCTGCAATGCCTGTTGAGCGCCCGTGGCAGTCATAAAGCCCCCCCGGGACATCTGAGCAGCATCACAATTAGCAACTACCTAAAAGTCTGGTGTGGGTGAGCCACCCCCTGCGCAGTCAGTTCTCTCGGGGACTTTCATACACCCAAGTTTTAGAAATTTTGGATTAAAAAAAAAGAGATTTATCACACACACACACACACAGCCCCCTCATATTTTGAAATACTTCCAGAAATGAAATAGTTTTACTGGGTCCTAGGACAGCAAAGAGACCCTGCGGTCCCTCCAGCCGTCCCCAGGTACTCTGCTTATCCCCAAGACAGCGCCTGACCACCACTGCAGGCACAGCGTCTTCTCTATTTTGAGACAATTCACTAACAAAAAATTAATTTTGATTTAAACTACCTCTTGCACTAGATGCTTGGGTCTGTACTTAGGGTCTCCCTGCACAAAGCTGACAGGAATTCGCAGGGTTTCTTGTTTGGGGGGGGACAGGAGAAGGAGGAAGGACAACGGGGTGAAAAAAAAATAAATCTTTGCAAGTTTGAAAAGCCTCTAGCTGTGCTGCCATGCTTTTTTAGAGAGGAAATATTTTGGGAAGGAGAAGGTACGTTCACCCAAGACTCCAGATTTGTTTTCAAGTACTTTATCGTCTGTTGCAGGAAGATGGCAGCAATGCTGCGAGGAAACTTCCAGTTAAGAGAGCCAACAGATCCCATAAATCATCATGAACCCTTGGAAAGAGTTGCATATTATACCATGTAGGAAAAGTATAAAAGGAATATAAAAGTACGTACGTTTACAAAGTCACCTCCTTGGATCATGAAATCCTTTATTACCCTAAAGAAGTAAAACAGTACTTAGTTCTCCGTAGAAAAATGCCTAAAGAAGCTCAATACGCGATAAAAAGAAGTTCTGCCTCACAGCACAACAAAAGTTATCAGGTTCTATGAATGCTACAGTCTAAAATCTAGAATAAATACTAACGACTGGTTGCTGTCAGGTAATTTGGGACCCACTGCTGTTTGACCAGGGATAGAGATTAGGTGACAGATGCCAGGGAATGATCTCTGACCTGGCACAGCAGGAACGGGGGATCCCTCCCAGTGACCCCAGCGTACACACCGGGCAGCACCCCCAAACCCACCGCAGGACGATATTGGCTGTGAGCTACAAACGCCTCCCAGACAATTAATGCCTTTGAGGCAGGTCTCAAAACCACACCGAGCTCAGGCTGCGATTCAAATGCCTAAACAAACACAGAAGAATTACCTGTGGAAAGTGCTTCCTTTATAACCTATAGGGACACCATCTTTCCTGGAAGGAAATAAAAAGGAAAAAATCATTGCAGCTTACTGGATATCCCAACACAAAGCTCTCCCAGGAGTCCAGAGTCCCCAGGGGTTGTCTTATACATTAGTAGCTGCCTTGATATACAACCATCCAACCCACCGGGCTCCCGGCTGGTGCTGTCAAGAGGCCAAGGCAAACCTCGAGTGGGCTCTGCACATTAAATGACACTGTTCCCTACAACATCCATCCCATCATCTTAATGGATCCTGCTGCAATTTGCAGCCTGAGCAGGTGGGATTTCCAGGCAGGGCTTTTTAGAGCAGCCTGACCATGAACAAAATCGTGCCGAAAAAGGAAAAGTCTGCCATCTCCATGACTGACCGAGCCTGTCACGATTTCATGAGAGCAGACTTCTGCAACTCTCTCATTTTGTATTGGTATAGGAAGAAAAAGTTCCAAGTGAGCCTTCTTCCTACCCACCCAGCCTTGTTTTTCTGAGTAGGCTGCTTAAAAGGACACTGTAAGCCACTTACCGGAATTCACCCGTACAAAACTGCCTGGAAAACAAAAAAAAGAGCAGAATGTGAGGCACACCTGAACTCCGAGGACACGGAGGGCTGCAATCAGCGAATATACACAGAGTGTTGTGCAGGGCTTTCCTCCCTGCATCGGGGACATCCCCAGTGGAACGGGAACCAGCAATAACTCCCCCCCTCTTCCATTTCAAAACGTTCTGCGGTTGAGGAGGTCAGATGTTTAACACCAAGGTCCTAAAAGACTGAATGTGGGGCAGGCACCGCGTTTGACAGAGAACAGGATAGACCCATTTCTCCCATGGAAGTGGGATGTCCAAGCGGTACATCCTTCAGCCAGCGGCAGAGAACTCTACCGTGACATGAAGGTACTGCCTTTTATAAATGCACTGAGGGTATCAGAAGCTCCACAGAGGGAGCAGAGAGGGACTGGAGTCCCTCAGCTTCCAGCCAGATGGGCTGCCCCAGGGGACTGGGGCAGAGTCACATCTCCCTGGGAACGGCGAGTGGAGCAAAGGAGGTGCAGCGGTTCTGGGGGCCAGGTAGTCACTCTGCCATCAGAGACATTCCTGCACTGTAAAGCCTTCACAGCCCTGGTCCAGGCTGCGCTCCAGGACCACTGCCTGCTCCTTACCTGAAGTTCTCTGCCGTTTTGGGTACAACATCGGCGAACAGCTCGATCTTCATGCGGCCGACCTCCTGGGGAAGACAGCACCCACATCAACCCTCTGGGCCCAGAACACACACACATCAGCCTCCCCTCCCAGGCAACTCCCACCCAAATTCGTCCTCCTGCAACCACCCCCAGCCCTACAAAACCTCTCCCTGAGTACCACTGCAAACCTCCCCACCCCCAGCTCCATGCACCCACCCCTGGGTGCTCCCCTACCCCCCCCCACCTCCCGGGGAACTCCCACACAAACTCAAT
>VXBH01009105.1:33834-45589 GCA_013400035.1 Rynchops niger
CCTTCCGCCCATTATTTATACACAAAATATTCATCTCATCGTTCTGCCTGCCTAATCCCTAACTCCACCTAGACTTACGTATTCGTTAGGATGACCGAATAGCCTTTTTGCACACGCAGGTCAAATTCTGCTGCGTTGGCAAAGCGCTTCCATGCGAGCGTGAGTGTCTCGGTGGTCGTTTGGGCGAGGAGACCCTTCCTGACATTATCCTTTTAAGGTATTGAGTCACCTCAGGACAGTAAAAGTTTGCTGTCAGTTTGCCAACTTCTCGAGGATGATAAGGACGTTCCTTGAAGTAGTCCCAGCTCTGTCTTAACTGGTACAGGAGTCCATACTTGATGCATAAAAGAACCTTGAAGTGATCACTTCTCATTATCCCGCCCTTGGTGAGTAGCTACTTCGGGCTGTCTCCTCACTATCTGTGACATCAGCTCAGTGACTGTTTTCTCACGCAGTAAGAAGGTCAGTAATTAGCTATTTGCTCACACAGTAAGAAGATTAGTCGGAAACAAACGCCCTTTTAGTCAGCATATGGTTATAAACGAAGCAGAGGCCTGTCTTTGGTAACAAAGGTGACCATGAAAGTCATCGTGTGGGCTTTGACCAGCGGCAGGGACGTTGCTTCAAGAACTTTCGGCATCCTGGTGTGCCGAGGCAGGAGAGCGGTCATGAGGTTCTTCAAAGACCTGCTCCGAGACATGGATAAGACAGTGGTCCTGGCTAATGCTTTTCCCCATGTATGTTTGGCACAATTTCAGCGCTCCCTCTAATTCCTTTGCAGCCGGGTCAAAGCCGTGGCCTTGGGGAGGTTTCACACAGTGCTTGTGGCTGGGCCCGCTCTCCTGCTTCCCGAAAGCTGTGTCTCGGGGACGAGCTTGTCAGCGGTATCAGGAAAGGCAAATGGCTGCCGTCAGGAGAGGGGCAGGTGGGGACAGGGCTGGGTTCCTCTGGGCTTTGGCTCTGCCCTTCCACCCCACAGAGACTCTCCCTCCTCTGCCCGGGCGTCCACCCCCAGACACCTTGCCCGCAGGGCTGTACCTGTCCTCTCCCAGGTCTCAGCCCCGCGCTGAGGGGCCTGGAACCCGCGGGGTGTCTCAGGGACCACAGGAGACTCCAGGACCTGACCTCCTCTTGGGCATCACACAGTTCCCCCAGGACTCTGGGATGCGCTTCGTCAGGTCCTGTAGACCTCAGTATGTTCAGATTCTGAAGGTAGGAGGGACTTTGCTCCCCGAGTCCCGGTGTGGCAGTCCATCCGTTTGAGGAGGTGTGGGGGAGAGATTGCCAGTAAAGACTGAGGCAAAAAAGTTGTCGAGTACCTCAGCTTTCTCCTTGTCCGTTTTTAGCAGTTTGCCAGTCATGTTCCTCGGGGGGCACCCCGCACCCTTGGCATGCCTCATTGCATGCCCAGACCCCTGGGTGTGCCTTTTTGTGATCCCCAGAGCCCTGAGTGGGCCTTTTGGGGCAGCCCAGGCACTAGCTGTGCCTTTCAGTGCCCCCCAGCGCAATCTCCGTGCACCCCATGAGTGCCCTGATCCTTCGCCTTTCCCCGCCGGCACTCTGAAAGCCTCGGTTCCCCTCCAAGGGCACGGCCATGCACTTGGTTCCCTCTGGGAGCACTCAGAGCCCCTCCATTCCCCACGGTCTCCGTTCACGTCTCCTCTGTGACCCCGGCTGCGGGCTCCGAGCCTCCGCAGTTCCCTTAGTTCATATTCACAGCCCCTTCAGTCCCTTCCACGGCATTCGGGTGCCCTCCCTTCCCCTCTGGGGAGGCCCAGAGTCCCTTCCATCCCTCCCAGCACGCTCAGATCCCCTCTGCAGTTCCCGTCCCCATGGGCTCAGATGCCCTCGGTCCACCTTGCTGGGCGCTGCCTGCTGCCCCACATCTCCTCTCCTCCCCTCCGAGCTGCTCGGCCCCCAGTTTTGGCAGGACCAGGCTGAGGGAGCGTGCAGGGTCCCCCCAGGGGTGCTGGGGACGGGCAGCACTGTGCACACAAGCTGCTTTGGTACCAGCACGGGCCAGTGTATGGGATGGGGAACTGCCCGTCCTTTCCAAAGCCCTGCCACGCGGTCGTGGTTCAGCCTCAGACAGCAACAAAGAACCACACAGCTGCTCTCTCGACCCCGCCACCACCGTGGGGAGAATCGGAAGAAAAATGCAAAACTCATGGGTTGAGACAAGGGCAGTTTAACAGAACAGCAAAGGGAACAAGAAAACAACAACAATAACACGGACAGAGGAGTGTACAAACACAGTTACGGTACCACCATCCACCAACCAGACCCAGAATGCCCCAGCCTGATCCCAAGCCAACTTCCAACCCCTCTGCCGGCAGTTCCCGGCTATGGACTGGGCATGGCTCACCTGGGATGGAATACCTGTGTCCCTGCCACAGCCTGAGGAAAATCAACCTGATCCCTGCTGGAACCAGGACACACAGAACATGTCTTCACAGGAGAGGTGCTCCAGCCCTCTGAGCATCTTCGTGGCACTCCTCTGGCCCTGCTCCAGCAGGTCCATGTCCTTCTTGTGCTGAGGGCTCCACAGCTGGACGCAGTACTCCAGGTGGGGTCTCACCAGATGGAGCAGAGGGGCAGAATCCCCTCCCTTGCCCTGCTGCCCACGCTTCTTTTGATGCGGCCCAGGCTGCGGGGTGGTTTCTGGGCTGCAAGCGCACATTGCTGGCTCGTGTTGAGCTTCTCGTCCACCAGCACCCCCGAGTCCTTCTCCTCAGGGCTGCTCTCAAGCCATTCCCCACCCACAAGTATTTGTGCTTGGGACCTTGCACTTGGCCTGGTTGAACTTCATGAGGTTTGCACAGACCCATCTCTCCAGCCTGTCCAGGTCCTTCTGGATGGCATCCCTTTCCTCCAGCGTGTCAACCGTGCCACACAGCTTGGTGTCATCAGCAAATGTGGTGAGGGTGCACTCGATCCCACTGTCCATGTCTCCAACAACAATGTTAAAACAGCACTGGTCCCAGTACTGACCCCCGAGGAACACCACTCATCACTGGTTTCCATGTGGACATCGAGCCGTTGACTTCAACCCTTTGAGTGCGGCCATCCAGCCAGTTCCTTCTCCACCGAGTGGTCCATCCAGTAAATCCAGGTCCCTCCAGCATAAGTCCAGGTCAACAACATCTGTTGCTCTCCCCTTATCCACCAACATTGTAACACTGTCATAGAAGGCCACCAAATTTTTCAGGCACGATTTGCCTTTGGTGAAGCCATGTTGGCTGTCACCAATCACCTCCTTATTTTCCATGTGCCTTAGCAGAGATTCCAGGAAGATCTGCTCCATGATCTTGCCGGGCACAGAGGTGAGACTGACTGGCCTGTAGTTCCTCGGGTCTTTGTTTTTTCCCCTTTTTGAAAATGGGGGTTGTGTTTCCCCTTTTCCAGTCAGAGGGAACTCCACCAGATTGCCACGACTTTTCAAATATAATGGAAAGCGGCTTAGCACCTTCATCTGGCAGCTCCCTCAGGACCTGTGGACGGATTTCATCAAGTCCCAGGGACTTATGTACCTTCAGGTTCCTCAGTTGGTCTCGAACCTGATCTCCTACAGTGGGTGGTTCTTCATTCTCCTAGCTAGGGATGGGCAGCACTGTGCATGCAGGTTGCTTTGGCAGCAGCATGGACCAGCGTAGGGGATGGGGAAGTTTCCAAAGCCCTTTCCAAAGCCCTGCCACAGAACCTCCTGCCAGGCACGGGTGGGAGCAGGCCCCCAGCATCTTTATTTGGCATCTCCGGGAGAAGCACAGCCTTTGGAAAGGCCCCGCTCCGCTCAGGGCACTGCTGCCACAGAGGAGGCAGCGCTGGCAGCAAGAGTGGGAACTCCAGCACCAACATTCCTTTGCTCGTCCCCGGCGCCTCCGACCCCTGGGCTTCGCTGGGCCCCTTGGGCTTCGCTCCTCAGTGCCGGGGTGTAGGTCTGCGTGGTGCCACCTGGCCAGAGTGCGCACTCATCCCACGTCCTGCTGCGTTAGCCTCCGGCTTTTTTCTGGGGTCGTGGACCTCCATCTTCTTCGCAACGCTAAAGGAGAACACCAAAAGTTGTTGAGCTGGAGGTGGAGAGAAGAGCTCCCACCCACCAGGTCAGGTCCTGGAGTCTCCTGTGGTCCCTGAGACACCCCGCGGGTTCCAGGCCCCTCAGCGCGGGGCTGAGACCTGGGAGAGGACAGGTACAGCCCTGCGGGCAAGGTGTCTGGGGGTGGACGCCCGGGCAGAGGAGGGAGAGTCTCTGTGGGGTGGAAGGGCAGAGCCAAAGCCCAGAGGAACCCAGCCCTGTCCCCACCTGCCCCTCTCCTGCCGATGGACTGCCCTGGGGCTGGAAGGTAGCTCTGACTTGGGGGTGCAGCCTCAGGACCCTCGCTCCCCTGCCACCCGGCTGTCAGGACAGACAGGCAGAAAAATGCCTCCCAAGGTCGGAGATACTTACCAGAGGAACCGCTTCGGGGCCGTTGCCCGCAGCCTGTTGAGCTCCACATTCCTCCTCCACTGCTCCTGGCGGGATCTGTAGAGCTCCAGGTTCGTCAGGACCTGCCTTCCTCGCAGTGGCCGGATGCTGCAAGGGCAGGGACAGATGCCCTCTTGCAGCCTGCCTTGGCCCCTGCGCCCGGGTTGGGGCTGCCAAGACACCGGCCATCGGGGCTGAGCCCGGGCACGCCTGTCTCAGGGGAAATCGCGTCCCTGAGCCCACAGATCGGCTGTCTTACTTCAGTTGTGGTGTCTCCAGCCAAGGGGATGGTGTTTTGCCCTTCTCTGCCTGGGAACGGCGGCGAGACATCTCCTCCCCATCTCTCTTGCCCCAGGAGATGGCTTCCTCCTGCCCTGGCTGTCCTTTGGCGCTCTCCTGCCTGGTGCTTTGGAGCCGGGGGAAGCGCAGTAATGAGTCAGAGCGACGCAACTGGGCTACGTGGGACTGCCACCTCACCTGGGTGGGAAGAAGAGGACCATTTGAGCCCAGGTCTGCCCCCTCTCTCCTGAGAGGCAGCACTAGAGCAGCCAGCGCTTCTCTGTGGTCCCCCAGCCCACGTGGGAAACCCGCCGGGAGGAGAACTGTCCCCGGCAGAGACCCTGGGGCAGGAGCTGGGGAGCCAGGAGGGTCCACCTGGAAGCCAAGTGTGGTGTGAACAGATGGAGTCACTGCCCAGAGGGAAAGGAAGAGACAGGAAGAGTGATGGGATGGACACCTCCGGGGCACAGAGGGTGTCTTTGAGGACAGAGCCATGTCTTCCTACACGGGACACCATCACTACGTCCACCTGTACCACCTACCACTGCTGCTCCCATCAGAGTGTCCAGAGCAGGGAGCTTGACTTCAGGACGCTCCGTCGCTTCCACTCCCCTGTGTTTCTCTGCCTGGCTCTCCTCCACTGCCGGCAGCTCGCTGCAAACACACCGCACAAGGAGCTTGCGTGAGAACAGCAGGAGCCTGTTCTTCAGCGGGTGCCCACGGGCCAGCCCCGCGCGGGCAGCACGAGGCAGTTCTGCACCAGGGAAATGGGTGGGAAATGCCCTCAAGCCAAACCCAGGAGGAGACGGCCATGAGCTCAGGTGTGGCCTAAGAGTCTCACTCACCTCATGGCACCTGCTGCAGTCCCTCTCATTGTCCTCGTTTCTCCTGTGACACCAAGGCCACTTATCCAGGCGGAAGAAAGATGGCCTCGGGAGAGCAGGTGCTGGATATGAGCCGCTGGAAGCACAAGACCAAGAAGGTCTTCACAGCTGCCCCTCTGGGACACGTCCCGCCAGCCAGACGTGCCATCTACGCAGGCGTGTGCTACCAGTGCCTGGCTTGGACTCCTCATCCCATGCAGCCAGGCTTTCTGGGACGGTCTCAGCCCTTTCCGACCATGATCTCCCAGCCCTCCCTTTTGACAGGACCACGCTGCTCCCTGAGGGGTTCCTGTCCCATCGCTTTCTCGCCTGGGTCCCCATTTGGAAAAGGGGGCGAGCTGGGACATGGAAGGCACGAGAAGGCTTTGCACCAGGGTGTCCCCCCATCCATGACGGGAAGGTGTCTGCAAGTTCCCCGCCATCCCTCTGGCAGCACTTACACTTCTTTGTGAAATCCGCCAGGTATGCGGAGAGCTCACGGAGGAAGGCAGAGTACTCCATGATGGCAGCTCCTCCTGCCCGACCTCCTCCTGCAGACAGCTCATCGAGGAATTCGGAGTACTCCATGGCTGCAGCTCCTCCCGGCCCACCTCCTTCCCTGCTCCTCTCCACCTGGCCAAGCAGCCCAGCGCTGTCGCACCGCCCGCCTCCGCCTTCTCCTCGGGGCTGCAAAGCAGCTGCCAGGAGCCGAGCGGTGGCGAGAGCAGCCCCCCACGCCTGGGCTCGTCCCCGACTCGCAGGGAAATGTGGGATGGGGAACGGTGGGGAGACAGGAGGTGTCCCGCTGAGGCAGGGTGTCCCACCTCCAGCAGCAGTGCCAGCAGCACTAGCCCCACCAGCACCTCCACCAGCACCACCAGCAACAGTGGTAGCACCAGCACCAACTGGCACCAACTCCACCAAGTACCGTGTGCAGGGCCTGCGCCAGCACCCCAGGCTTAGTGCACGCGAGTGCTGATGTCATGAATGGCTCAGTGACATCATATGGCACTGGTCAGGGCTGGGGGCAGAAGCCAGCGGGGCGCAGGGCCCCGGGTGCTCAGAACCTCTCTGCGTGCACAGGCTTTAGGTCGTCGCCTAAGCTGGCCGTGGGACAGTTTTTCTGTGTTCCCCCCAGGCTACCTGTCCTTCCTTCCTCCCTCTGTGGGCCTCCTTTCTGCTTTTGAGCTTGTCCAGGAGCTCCTCGTTCATCCACGCTGGCCTCCTGGCATTTTTGCCTGACTTCTTTGTTGGGATGCATCGCTCCTGAGCTCGGAGGAGGTGATCCTCGAATACTATCCAGCTTCCTTAGGCCCCTCTTCCCTCTAGGGCTTTAGCCCACGGAACCCTACCCAGCGGATCCTTCTTCAGGCCAAAGTCTGCTCTCCTGAAGCCCAGGGCTGTGAGTTTGCTGCACACCCTCCTCGCCGCCCTAAGGATCCTAAACTCTACCATCTCATGGTCACTGCAGCCAAGGCTGCCCTTGAGCTTCACATTCCCCACCAGCCCCTCCTTGTTGGGAAGGACGAGGTCCAGCATGGCTCCTCTACCATTTGAAGAAGAAAGTTGTCGTCGACGCATTCCAAGAACTTCCTGGATTGCTTGTGCCTTGCTGCATTGTCCTTCCAACAGATATTGGGGTGGTTGAAGTCCCCCATGAAGACTGGGGTCTGTGAACGTGATGCTGCTCCTATCTGTCTATGAGGACCTCATCCGCTCCATCATTCTGGGCGGGTGGCCTGTAGCAGACCCGCACTGTAACATCACCTGCCCCCGCGCTCCCTTTAATCTTGACCCATAAGCTCTCCATTGGCTCTTCATCCATCCCCAGGTGGAGCTCCATGCACTCCAGCTGGTCATTGACATAGAGGGCAACACCCCCACCTTGTCTCCCCTGCCTGTCCTTCCTGAAGAGCCTGTATCCCTCCATTCCAGTGCTCCAGTCATAGGACCTGTCCCACCACACCTCCATGATGCTAATGAGATCATAGTCCTGGAGGCCTGCGCACGTCTCTAACTGCTCTTGCTTGTTCCCCATGCTACGTGTGTTTGCATAGAGGCACCTCAGCTGGGCCCCGATGAAGCTGTCTCACCGTCTGGAGTGGCTGCATTTCCTTCGTGCTGCTCTTCAGGTGGTCTTCCTTCGAGGTGTTTCATCCGTGACTCCCTGGTTCCTATTGCCTCAGGAGCCCCTGGCTTGTCTCCATCAGACTCTGAGTGTGCTGCAGCGTACCCAGCACATCTCAGAGCAACAGGTCGAGGGCCTTGGCTAGCGACCCGTCCCTCAGACCTTGGAGTGTCATCCATTGGCTTGTCACGAGCAAGCCGGGTAATATCCCCCTCCCCCGACAAGCCTAGTTTAAAGCAGCTCGGTTAATGAGCCCCGCCAGCGCAGGAGCAAACACCCTCTTCCCCCTTGCGGAAAGAACCCCATCCGATGCCAACAAGCCTGGTGCCGCGTAGGCCATCCCATTGTCAGAAAATCCCAAACTGTGGCAGTGACACCGGCCACGGAGCCACGTATTGACGGACTGAGGACGTCTGCTTCTTTCAGAGTCACTGCCTACAGCTGGGAGAAGAAGAGAAGATAACCTGCACCCCAGATTCCCTTATTAACCTTCCGAAGGCTCCGAAGTCTCTTTTGATAACCCTTGGGCTGCGTGTTGCCACCTCATCGCCACCCACATGGAAGAGCAACAGCGGGTAACAGTCCAAGGGCTGAACCAGTAGCCTCTGGAGAAACAAGATTAGGAGACCTGAAGGGTGAAAAAGAGTCAAGTTGAAAATAAAAAAAAAAATCTCAAAGATAATTTAAGTTTCAGGAGCGTAGGACAAGCAGAGAACCTCTAGCTGCAGGGGACCGTGCGCCTTGGGAAAAGGTTATTTGTAATTGTTTTGAGATGAGTATAAGCAGTAACCTGAATGGAGATCAAGAAGACAAATTGCAGGCAAGTATCTTTAACACTGGATCTCCGCACAGCTACAAAAGAGCGTGGCAGATTTGAAAAAAAAAAGAATCACACTTGTTTTGGAATTGCGGTTGGAGCCAGGTAGGTTTTGAATAAACCTCAGCTGACGGATGGCTGTAAACTCCTCAGAAGGGACAGGCCAGGAAGGAGAGGCGGCGGAGTGGCCATGCGCATTCAGGAGCGTTTTGATCGTCCTGAGCTTGACGACGGCGATGGTAGGGCTGCGTGTTTGTGGGTAAGAACCAGGGGGAAGGCCAGCAAGGCTGACAGCACGGCGGGAGTGTGTTACAGACCACCCAACCAGGACCGAGAGGCAGACGAAATACTCTGTTAGCACCTGGGAGAAGTCTCACAATCACAACTGCTTGTTCTCCTGGGGGACTTCAACTTCCCAGATGTCCGCTGGAAATACAATACAGCGTGGTCAGCAGGACTGGGGCAGCGACCGTCCCCCTCTACTCAGCACTGGGGAGGCCCCACCGCGACGGCTGTGTCCAGTTTTGGGCCCCCCACCACACAAGAGACACCGAGGGGCCGGAGCGAGTCCAGAGAAGGGCAATGGAGCTGGTGAGGGGTCTGGAGCACGAGTCTGGTGAGGAGCGGCTGAGGGAGCTGGGGGTGTTCAGCCTGGAGAAAAGGGGGCTGAGGGGAGACCTTCTCGCTCTCTGCAGCCCCCTGAAAGGAGGGGGTAGCCAGGGCGGGTCGGGTTCTTCTCCCAAGGAACAGGCGATGGGACAAGAGGAAACAGCCTCAAGTTGCACCAGGGGAGGTTTAGGGTGGATATTGGGAACCATTTCTTCACCAAAAGGGTTGTCAAGCATTGGAAGAGGCTGTCCAGGGCAGTGGTGGAGTCGCCATCCCTGGCGGGATTTAAGAGCCGGGCAGACGTGGTGCTGAGGGACACGGGGTAGCGGTGACTTGGCAGTGCTGGGTTAACGGTTGGACTTGATGATCTTAAAGGTCTCTCTGAACCAACACAAGTCTATGATTCTACGTGTGCTCACATCCTCTTCGTCCTCCTCAGAGACAGATCCTCTGTTCCCTCCCTTGGGAGACCTGCTCTCTGCCCCTTGGGGACCGCCCTTATCCCCACCATGGCCCTCTGCACCAGTTCACATCCCCTCCTTCCCTCCCCCTCCTGGCGCACTCAGAGATCCTCGAGGCTGATTCATTATTTTGGAGGACCTCTCCCCTTCCTCCTCCGGGCACTCAGAGTTCCTTGGTTCCTCTCATGCCAACTCCGAGTCCTGTTCATCCCACGTCCTCCCATGGGGACACAGCTCTCTTCCATCCCCCCTCACGTGTGTAATATTCCCTTCTCTTCCCCACAGCTCACACTCTGAGCCTTCCTGCTTCCATCTTGGCATACACAGATGCCGTCTACGCCCCTGTTCTGCAGGATCCCATCCCTTCCACTCCCACCACGGCACCCTCATAGACCATCACTGGCAGTAAGCATTCGAGATCTGCTCTCTTTCCTCCTCTGGATGTTCAGGTCCCCTCCTTTCTTCGCCACGCATGTTCCTCTAACACTGCCCTCGTCCGCTCCATCTCCCTTCACGTGCACAGGGCGAGTGGAATGGAGAAAAGCGGGCACATGGCAGGGAGGGGTCGGGATCAGGATGCGCGGAAGGGAACTTCTTTCAGTTTTATTTACAAAACTTCTAGTTTTTGACCAGACAATGAATTAGGGTTTGGGTGAAGACACACTTCACCCCACCCCGCTCCCACTTTACCGGGTTTATCTACAAATTCCAGCCCCCAGCTGGATCTGGGATGACACAAACACTCATTTACAGTTGAGCAAGTGGAAAAAAAGTTGTTGAATAATTTCGCGGAAATATACCACAGAAATCACCAGTCAGTTTGGCAATTCTTCCCCTGCAGTCCTTGTGATCCCATGGCAACAGGAGCCCAAAACCTTGCAGTCCAGCTAATATTTTTACAAATATTTTTCCCCGCTTAGAAGTTCTCAGAGCTGATGCTCCGACTCTCCTCCTGCAGCTGCGATGCTGTGGTGTCTCCAGGCGAAGCTACATTTAAGTACCCAATCTCTGAAGGTTGAGAGGGCGACACGCAAAAGGATGAGTCTTGGCTTTCAGCTTCTCCTTCAGGCTTCGTGTCTTGCGTGGCCTTCAGGGTGCTGAGAGAGTCTGGTGGTTCTCGGGATGGGAAGCTGAAAACAGATTTTGTCTCTTAAGTCATTCTGCAAACTCTGTCTGAGCCTCCGCCACCTGCGCAGCCCCAGCGCTCCTCCCAACATCTCGGCGAGGCAGCGCAGGGCCATGGTCAACGCCTTTCGCTTGGAATAAGGCTCCGATACTCTTCCTCCAGCCAAGCAGCGGATGGCCCTCATCTACCCCAGCACTTACTCAGACTCTCCGTCACCTTCAACGGCACCCAAGGCCGTAACCAAGCCCGCCGTGCTGCGTCTCCGCCAAGCAGAGACCAGAACTGCAGAGTCTCTCTGCCTTCCCCTTGCCCGTTTTGGCACACATCGTGGCGCTCCTGGCTACGCCGGTGGAGAAGCAGCTCAGGCTCCCTCCTGCCCCACGGCCTGGGAGGTGGGTCACGCAGCTCTGGGCCGCAGCGGTCTTCCGAGCCTCCTGACCTCTCGTGTAAAGACACTCCTCCCGAACCCCTGGGCACCAAGCTGATTTCTAAATCCCACAGTTCTAAATCCCCCCAACGTATCTTGAAAATTTTAGTTCTCCACCCCCAGTAGTTACGTAGAGTCTTTTTAATACCATCTTCCATATAATTTGACAAAAAAAACCCCAAACCAACCAAACCAAACCAAACAACACACTTAAAAAAAAAAAAGACACTTGGAGGTGAAAGCACATGGCGGAGCAGCCAAAACGCTCAACTTCTGCCTCACCACATGCAGAGAGGCATTCCCTGCCTCCTCCTTTTACCCCACGGTACCTGGCACGGGGAGATGGCGACACCTTACTCTGTAGTCGGCGTTCGGAGAAGTTAACGCTCTTCGTGTCCTGGAAGGAAGAAGAGAGACTTTCAGAGGAGGCGGCGCAGGTCAGATCCCGCATTTCAACATCCAGTCGTGGCCTTCAAAGAGCCCCCCGGCTCCACCGACAGTTTCCCCCAAGAACTCCGGCCCCACAGAGGTACTCATCATAGATTTCTCCTTTGGGTCTGAATTTAAACTAAAAAAAAAAAAA
>VXBH01009105.1:52331-70964 GCA_013400035.1 Rynchops niger
TCAGCGAACTTGCTAAGGGTGCGCTCTGTCCCCTCATCCAGGTCATTGATAAATATATTGAAGAGGACTGGACCCAGCACTGACCCCTGGGGAACACCACTCCTCACTGGCCTCCAACTGGACTCTGCGCCCCTGATCACGACCCTCTGAGCTCTGCCTTTTAACCAGTTTTCCATTCACCCCACTGTCCGTTCATCCAACCCACCCACACTTCCTAACCTTCCCCGTGAAGGTGATTTGCTGGCACACGCTGCCCCCCCGCAGGCAGCACAGGCCTCACCCGGCTCCAGGTACCTTTTCAGCTGCTCCTCGTGAAGTTCTTGCTGGACACGAGCTTCATTTTCTCGGGCCTCCTTCAGTTCCTCCTCCAGGAGTTTCTTGTCCGAAACACGGGCCTCTGCCAGCAGGAGTTGGTGTTGGGAATCTTTTAGCTTTTGCTGGAGTTTTGAAATCTCGGATTAAAATTGGACACAGATTAAACTTTATGAATTTATAGGCCAGCATCTGAATCCAAGGGATTCAGATCCCTTCAATCCTTCGGTGCCTGAGTCGTGGGAATGAAAGATTTGCTTCCTTCTACTCAGAAGTACTTCTGCGTGTCTTTGTGGCAAAGTCCATTAAAAGTAAAACCTTTCCAACGACTACCAGATTCTGGATCAGACACCACGTCACGAACTAGCAACAAGCCCTTTTTGCACCTAACTTCATCCTGCAGACTTCAAAAGCGAATCCAACGAGAAGTGCGGGAACACGGCAGATCCGACGCCACGGAAGACACCACCTTTTGCCACTCACCCGACTGCAAAGGCCGGCAAACCTCCTCGGCGAGAAGATGATCCGGGCTGCCCGCGCCTGCCGGCCCTACCACCAGTATTCCTGGAGATACTGGGCGTTAGAGGCAGGAGCTGAGCCGTCAGATTTGGCTTCTATCGTCTTGACTACGCTCCCACTAACAACAGACATTCCTCCTAAAATATTTAGCCAAGCGATCTCAGAACGGCCTAGCAAAACGGACTTCGGTTTGGGACGCAGGGAAGCGATTCGTGAGCTGCTTTTTTTTCTGAACTCTAGGTGCCCGAAACCGCTAAGAACATACCTCCTGTTAACTTAGCTCGTGCTGCCAAGTTACCTTTTTTTGGGCTTCGCATACTTTGGATTTCTCCTGCGCGAGCTTCTCCTGCAGACTGCTCTGCAGTTTATCAGCCTGGGAGCACTTTGAGAGCTCTTGTTCCAGTTCTTTGACCTTCTGCTGGCTTTTCTCCCACTGGGCTGAGAGGGAGGAGCATGTGTCGGTCGTGTCCGTGAGTTTTGCCCTGGCTTGCTTCAGCTCGGCTTTGACCTGAGTTTCAGAAGAAGAAGAAAAAAATCAAGTTTGCGCTTCAACATATATCATCTGTAACGTCTCGATTAGGAAAAGGGCAGCAGGATTAGCAGAGAGCGAACAGAATAAGAGAGAAATACATGGAGCGAGTACGGCACACACAAAGCTTTGTTTGGAGGCAGCGTAATTTCCATGAAGCTGAGGCAGAGTTTGAGAGCCCCAGGGACTGCGCAGCCAGATGTAAACAAGGTCCAGTCTGTTGAATCGTCCAGTTGGAGGCCAGTGAGGAGTGGTGTTCCCCAGGGGTCAGTGCTGGGTCCAGTCCTCTTCAATATATTCATCAACGACCGGGATGAGGGGACAGAGCGCACCCTCAGCAAGTTCGCTGATGGCACAAAGCTGGGGGGGGTGGCTGACACAGCAGAAGGCCGTGCCACCATCCAGAGAGACCTGGACAGGCTGGAGAGTTGGGCGGAGAGAAACCTCATGAAGTTCAATAAGGGCAAGTGCAGGGTGCTGCACCTGGGGAGGAATAACCCCCCGCACCAGGACAGGTCGGGGTGACCTGCTGGAGAGCAGCTCTGCAGAGAAAGATCTAGGAGTCCTGGGGGACAACGGGATGCCCACGAGCCAGCAATGGGCCCTTGTGGCCAAGAAGGCCAATGGCATCCTGGGGGGCATCAAGAAGAGTGTGGCCAGCAGGCGGAGGGAGGTCATCCTCCCCCTCTGCTCTGCCCTGGGGAGGCCGCATCTGGAGCGCTGGGTCCAGTTCTGGGCTCCCCGGTTCCAGACAGACAGGGGACTACCAGCCTCCTGCAGAGGCTACAAAGATGCTGAGGGGCCTGGAGCACCTCTCTGACGAGGAAAGGCTGGGAGCCCTGGGGCTGTTCAGCTGGAGCAGAGCAGACTGAGAGGGGATCTCATCAACGCTCAGCAAGAGCTAAAGGGCAGGTGGTAAGAAGATGGGGCCAGACTCTTCCCAGTGGTGCCCAGCGACAGTGCAACGGGCACAAACTGGACGTGTTCCCGTCCAACCTGCTCCAGGTGAACCTACTTTGGCAGGGGGTTGGACGAGATGATCTCTGAAGGTCCCTTCCAACCCCGACCATTCTGTGACTCTAAAATCAGCACCTCAGACCTCCCATCGCTTGCAGAATGATGTGACGCTGCCTTCAAACCGTTCTCCCTGCTCTGTCCCTACCTTGGTGCATTCCTGCTGGAGCAAGAGGTTTTGCTTTTGTAAGTCGACGTTCTTCTCCCTTTCGTATCTCAGCTCCCTCTCGGCCGAGCTGCACAAGTTCTGAACGCGACGCAAGTCCTGCCGCAGTTGCTGCATTTTTTCCTCCTGCTGCTGGAATCTCTCGTCGGGCGGACTCTGCAGGAACAGCAAAACAGCACAGGTTACATGGAAATTAACTTTAAGGAAAGACAAAGACTGGTAATGAAGGAAGGTACAGGTATGCCAGTGGGATTTAAGGGCATTTAGGTAGGAAGACGGATAAAGCCAGGCAAGCATTTCTTCTATGTCTTCCTCCCTACCCTGTCCGTCCCCGCTGATACAACCCTTGAGGTCGAGGGGGAAGACGCAATAACTTGGATGAGAGAAACAAATCCCTGTGAAATCTAACCTGCCAAACAAAAGCAAAACCACCCAGGTGGCTCTTAACTCTTGTGCCAGAGTCTCACTACGGCGGCTAAGTAAGGAGCGGCCCATCCCGCCGCAGCTCCCAGAGGCAGCGGTACAGGAGCAGACACGCCGGCACAACGCGACAGCAGCCTGGACACCATGAGGTGGTCACCGACGGCCTGTGATGGCCTTCAAGAAGATAATTGAGCTCTTTGGTTCACCCATCTTTTTGCAAGTGTCTTGTACGCGGACTAAAAGCTCTTCCCGGGTTTGGCGTACCAAACCCCTCCTTCCCAGCATCGCTTTCAGCCCTCTGCCGACCCGCGTTCCCGCTTTGCGTCTTCAGCCTCCGTTCCTGGGACCAGATGAAATCCAACGCAGGTCAAGCTTCCCTTCGCAGCTAAATCCTCAGATAAAGTCCCAAGCTGGGAAGTCTGGATCCAGCACTGTGGGATCTGGCAAAGGTATTTGTCCTCGAGATCAGTTTGGTTTTGGGGTTCCCCCTCCCCCCCACCTGCTTCTATCGGGATCCCTTCCAGCATCCCCTCTATACCTTGCATCTCGCTTTGGCCTGCTCTAACTGTACCGATTTGCGGACTCTTGGTATCAGCATGGCTNGAGCGTGGCCAGCAGGCGGAGGGAGGTCATCCTCCCCCTCTGCTCTGCCCTGGGGAGGCCGCATCTGGAGCGCTGGGTCCAGTTCTGGGCTCCCCGGTTCCAGACAGACAGGGGACTACCAGCCTCCTGCAGAGGCTACAAAGATGCTGAGGGGCCTGGAGCACCTCTCTGACGAGGAAAGGCTGGGAGCCCTGGGGCTGTTCAGCTGGAGCAGAGCAGACTGAGAGGGGATCTCATCAACGCTCAGCAAGAGCTAAAGGGCAGGTGGTAAGAAGATGGGGCCAGACTCTTCCCAGTGGTGCCCAGCGACAGTGCAACGGGCACAAACTGGACGTGTTCCCGTCCAACCTGCTCCAGGTGAACCTACTTTGGCAGGGGGTTGGACGAGATGATCTCTGAAGGTCCCTTCCAACCCCGACCATTCTGTGACTCTAAAATCAGCACCTCAGACCTCCCATCGCTTGCAGAATGATGTGACGCTGCCTTCAAACCGTTCTCCCTGCTCTGTCCCTACCTTGGTGCATTCCTGCTGGAGCAAGAGGTTTTGCTTTTGTAAGTCGACGTTCTTCTCCCTTTCGTATCTCAGCTCCCTCTCGGCCGAGCTGCACAAGTTCTGAACGCGACGCAAGTCCTGCCGCAGTTGCTGCATTTTTTCCTCCTGCTGCTGGAATCTCTCGTCGGGCGGACTCTGCAGGAACAGCAAAACAGCACAGGTTACATGGAAATTAACTTTAAGGAAAGACAAAGACTGGTAATGAAGGAAGGTACAGGTATGCCAGTGGGATTTAAGGGCATTTAGGTAGGAAGACGGATAAAGCCAGGCAAGCATTTCTTCTATGTCTTCCTCCCTACCCTGTCCGTCCCCGCTGATACAACCCTTGAGGTCGAGGGGGAAGACGCAATAACTTGGATGAGAGAAACAAATCCCTGTGAAATCTAACCTGCCAAACAAAAGCAAAACCACCCAGGTGGCTCTTAACTCTTGTGCCAGAGTCTCACTACGGCGGCTAAGTAAGGAGCGGCCCATCCCGCCGCAGCTCCCAGAGGCAGCGGTACAGGAGCAGACACGCCGGCACAACGCGACAGCAGCCTGGACACCATGAGGTGGTCACCGACGGCCTGTGATGGCCTTCAAGAAGATAATTGAGCTCTTTGGTTCACCCATCTTTTTGCAAGTGTCTTGTACGCGGACTAAAAGCTCTTCCCGGGTTTGGCGTACCAAACCCCTCCTTCCCAGCATCGCTTTCAGCCCTCTGCCGACCCGCGTTCCCGCTTTGCGTCTTCAGCCTCCGTTCCTGGGACCAGATGAAATCCAACGCAGGTCAAGCTTCCCTTCGCAGCTAAATCCTCAGATAAAGTCCCAAGCTGGGAAGTCTGGATCCAGCACTGTGGGATCTGGCAAAGGTATTTGTCCTCGAGATCAGTTTGGTTTTGGGGTTCCCCCTCCCCCCCACCTGCTTCTATCGGGATCCCTTCCAGCATCCCCTCTATACCTTGCATCTCGCTTTGGCCTGCTCTAACTGTACCGATTTGCGGACTCTTGGTATCAGCATGGCTCTGATCCTCTCCACTCCAGCCTACAGGCCACCCCTTCCTCTCTTCTCTTCCAAGCTCTTGCGTATAATCCTTGCTCCTCCTCAGACTCCCTGTCCTGGGCACCTTCGTCATTTCGTCCCCCTTTTGGCAGGGTTAGCTGCTCTTCCTTTTCTGTTTTAGATCACACGGTAAGAAAGGTGATTCTCCCCCTCTACTCCGCGCTGGTGAGACCCCAACCTGGAGCACTGCGTGCCGCTCTGGAGTCTTCAGCACAAGGAGGACACGGAGCTGTTGGAGCAGGGCCAGAGGAGGCCCCGGAGATGCTGGGAGGGCTGGAGCCCCTCTGCTGGGAGGACAGGCTGAGAGAGCTGGGGGGGGTCAGCCTGGGGAAGGCTCTGGGGAGACCTTCCAGCCCCTTCCAGTCCCTCAAGGGGCTCCAGGAAAGCTGGGGAGGGACTCTGGAGCAGGGAGGGGAGCCGTGGGACGAGGGGGGATGGTTTTAAACTGAAAGAGGGGAGATTGAGATCAGGTATTAGGAAGAAATTGTTTGCTGTGAGGGGGGTGAGCCCCTGGCCCAGGTTGCCCAGAGAAGCTGTGGCTGCCCCATCCCTGGAGGGGTTCAAGGCCAGGTTGGACGGGGCTTGGAGCCACCTGGGCTGGTGGGAGGTGTTCCTGTCTAGTGGGAGGTGGAACTAGAAGGTCTTTTAAGGTCCCTTCCAACCCCAACCGTTCTGTCATTCTGTAAATTGCATTCAAACCGCAGCTAAACACAGCGATAAAGACGGGTCTTGCCTGCCGGCTGGCAGAGCAATTGCAGAGCAGGAACTGAGACAGGGGCACGGGGCGGCAGCAAAACCCAGCGATCGCTGCGGGGCAGCGGCGGTGGGACGAGGTCAGGCGCTGGAGTGGAAGAGCAGAAGATCACAAGGAGGAGCAGGGAAGCAGAACAGCTTCTGCCTACAGCAAGAGCGAGCCCTGCTGTGGGAATAGGAAGCCAGCTGTCGCTCGCACACCAAAAGGGAGTTGAGGAAGAGCTCCAAAAAGGTTTAAAACATCACGGAAGGACCGTCTCACTCATTTCTTTCATGAGCTCTAAAAGGGTTATTCAGTTTACCCAAGTTCCCACTATGTCCAAAAACCCAACAGAAGGAAATGGTGACGTTCACAATTTCCAAACATTTTCCCCAAGGAAATCAGCCAGCCTCCTCTCCCCCCTGCACGCTAACGCTACAGGACTGGCTTCCGGTCCGCTTTAATTAAGTTTTGCCACTAAATCAGTGGGGGGGAGGGGGGGGGAAGAAAAAAGGTACAAAGCTGCCCGTACCTGTTTCACGCTCCCATCTAAACTGCCCGCAGAGCTCTGCGCCCCGAGAAACCTGCTCTCGCTGTGCGCCATGCCTTGGTTCATCCTCAAAGGGTCGTCAAGCGCGCTCTCGGCCTGCTCCCGGGCAGTCAGGATAGCTTGTTTTAGCTGGGCAATTTCTTCCCGTAACAACCGTTTTTCTTCATTGCTCTGTTTCAGCTGCTTTTCTAGCTCCTCCCTCTTCTTGTTGCTTTCTAGTAATTCGGAACTTGAAGGAGAAATAGGAAAGGAGAGGGATAACTACAGACACCCAAGGGAAACCACGCGCTGAAGGGGAAAAACTTGGGATACGAGAGTCCGGAGAAACACTCGAGGCAACGCTCAAGTATCTCAGGAGGCTCCAAAGGGGATTTAATCCTGGCTCTAGACGTTCTGGGCAAGGGTCAGTCTCTCCTGGACGCTGACCCACAGAAAAATGCGTGTCCAAAGGGCCAGCTCTCAGCCGTTCGGGAGTAGGTAACTGCTGGCCGGGGAAACACTCGCACGGGGCCACGCGAGCCGGGCCGCGCTCACCAGCAGCGCTCACGCCGTGCTTCGCTGCGTGGAAGCTCAGCTCTCCCGGTCAAGCTGTCTGAGTTATCTTGTCCAAACCGTACGTCCTTACAAGCTAACCTACCTGTCTCGTCCTGGTTTTTCTTTATCTCAGTACCTAGTTATCCAGGTAACTGAGCTGACTAGGAACTATGCTGGATTTAATCCAAGCTTTTACTATTAATGAGAGGCTGGGCCTGGATGCTCCAGCTCCAAGTTTGTCTTGCTCTAACAAAAAAGGGGAGTCAGGGGAGCTCTAAGAGCTTTACTCGCAACCCCGACGCCCGCTGGCACCTGCCCTCCAAAGACAACTGGAATCCACAGCAGGATGCGGGGCATCGGCTGCCGGCAGCCGTTCGCCCCAGGGAGCCCAAGCCCACGGTGGGAGCTCGTTGGGACCGTGGATTCCAAGAGAAGCAGCCTCCTCCCTAAGGGCGGCTCTCACCTGCGCCGGTCGGAGTCCGGAATAGCTACAGAAAATAAAAAACTTTTACTCCTGACTGACCGTGATGTCACTAAGGGAAATGCGTATTCACCAAAACCTCTACAGACGCAGCGAGGAAGACACAAAGCCGCTGTGCCCGGTTTTTGCCACAAGCAGCACTACGGAGGTTTTTAAAAAGACTAATAAATAAATAAATAAATCTCAGTCCGCAAAGATAAGGAGCAGAAAATACCATGGGTCTGGTTAAGGTTTACCAGAGCAGTTCTTGTTCATCCGTCAAGTTTTTGATCTGTTCTTCCAAAAATACTACTTCAGCCATCTGTTCTTCGTGCGTCTTTTCATCTGTACATAGATCTTCGTGTTTCTGCTCAGGTTTGTAAATCTGTTCTCTTTCCCGCAGATGTTCAGAGACCTGTAAGGTCAGAAAACACCACGACTCTCGTTTTCTTTGGTCTCATGGAAACCTTTTGAGCGGTATAAGACAACGCGGGGATTCCATCAAGACATGGCTTGTGATTCTGTAGCAAAATTATTGTAGTTCTTCACCCTTGAAGGTGCACGTGCGAGTCCTTTTTTCTGCACGGGAAGTAGCTGCCTGTAAACTACCATCAAATCACATTTCTTTATTTGATTCCATCCCTCCGTTGCCCAGCTGTAGCTCTCAGGGCTTTATATCATGTGCCATATTTCTTTACAAAACTAGAATGTCTTGGAAAAACGGGACGCGTACAAGGTATGTATTCGGCTGCCTCCCACGCAGAGCATCCTCCATCCCAGTCAACCCAAACCAGCTTTCTACGGATGGCTGCTCTCCACTTTCAACGTCACCTAACGCCTTAACACCAGCAAGGGTCAGACCCGAAACCTGAGGCGTGAAGAGAGGATGCCAAGGAAATAAAAGGGGCGAGAAGGGAAGGCAGGAGGAGTGCACACGGGGACTCGCAGACGGGATGAGGACCAGTCTAATATCCCCTGTCTAACGGGGACGTGCCCAGTCTAAAGTCCCCCGCTAAGCAGTGGTGAAACTAAATCCTTCAAAGAAAACTGCTATTAAATCCACTAAATGCCAGCAATGACTTTGATTCCTAAAGCTTTTTCATCAATAGCCCTTCCTGAGTGCACGCTAGCACTAATATTTCAATTCCAGGTCGTCTTATCTACACCAAGATGAATTTATTTATATTTGAGCAATACACACTAGCAGCTTCTGTCTGGCATCAGACGCCAGAACAACGGATATTTCTTTACATTTCTCGCCTCTCTATCTAACAAGGCATTATCTTTTTGTAGCTTCTCATGGGATACACTAATCACCATTACCATCAGCCTGCTCGCTGATGGTTCTTTGGAGACTCGGGAAGTTATTACAAGGGCTTGTAAACTCTGGTTTGGAGTCAGGCAACCCCTGGGGAGGAAACAGCCGGGGTGAGTGGATGCAACACGCCTCTAACTACAAGCTCAGGAAAAGCTTTCTCCTCTCAAATGTCCAAAAACCTCTTAAAAAGCAAGAAGAGAGTTCCAGCCAAATGCAAAGAGCTCTTTGCATAGTTCATATTGCATCAGTTCGCAGCACATCTCGCCCGTTCTGTGTGTCAAACGCAACCGTGAACAACCCCAAATCCTGACCACCCACGAGAACCCCATGATGTCAAGCCAAGCTCATTTCCAGCACTCTCTCGGTAAATGGTCCGTCCCAATACAGCTGCTCTGTCAAAAGGGACCGAAGCCAGTTGTGAAGTCAGGAATCCCCCCGCACACGTGCAGAGACAGTTACAGTTTAACGCAGGCCACTGGATTTCATCTCGTGAGCCCTTTGATGGAGCCTTTTGCCCTTTAGGGAAGCCACCAGTTGGCCGAATTACCACCAAACTTACAGGGACGTGCGATTTTGATTAAAAAGCCCCCGGACCACGAACAGATCGAACTCTTGGGATGCAGAGGTTAAAGAGCGACCCTTCCCATTTTCCCCCATCATCCCCCAAATCAGACAATTCCTTTTCACGTGCGTATTCACAGCCTGACCTTGCCCCTTCCTAAACCGCTCTTCGGCAAGGCTTGGTCTGCATCCCGAGCTTTTACAGTGTGAATTCGTTGCCTAACAGCACTACAAAGGTCCTGTCCTCTAGATGCCACTGTTCCTCCAGTAAGACTCGCGTACGTGGAGCTGCGCCACCGGTTCAGGACTTTCATTGTTTTTCTTTTTTTTNCTCAAGGAAGCGATATGGTTTAACACCTCTCGGAGTGCTAAAAAATGGGGTTTGTAATAGACGTAACCCTCCGCTTCGCCAGTCTCCCTCAGCTCCCCGCTACCCGCCTGGATCCAGGCCACAGAGCTGCAGCTCTCCTAAATTTATTTTACCCTAATTTTCAGCCCCTATCCTGCCTACGCGCCAGCCCTTGTGCAATTTTGCTGGCATCACACGCACTCTCTCCTCTATGGCCAACTGGAAGAGAGAGCACCAGCAACTCCCAACGCAGAGACAAGCCCGCCAGAAGCCTACCTAGCAGTTAAATGGCTTCAAGCCGAGTGTACTGAGGAGGTCTGGGCACGTAACAAAAAGCAGCGCCGGGATCCCAGCGCGCGGCTCGCGTAGATTCCTCTGACTCTTAGGTGTTCTGAGTTCTTATCATAGAATGAGTTGGGTTGGAAGGAACCTCTAAAGGCCATCTAGTCCCACCCCCCTGCAGTCAGCAGGGACATCTTCAACTCGATCAGGTCGCTCAGAGCCTCATCCAGCCTGGCCTTGAATGTCTCCAGGGATGGGGCCTCCACCCCCTCTCTGGGCAACCTGGGCCAGTGTCTCACCACCCTCAGTATAAAGAACTTCTTCCTCATGTCTCATCTAAACCTGCCCTGCTCGAGTTTAAACGCTTCCCCCTCGTCCCACGGCTCCCCTCCCTGCTCCAGAGTCCCTCCCCAGCTTTTCTGGAGCCCCTTCAGGGACTGGCAGGGGCTGGAAGGTCTCCCCGGAGCCTTCTCTTCTCCAGGCTGACCCCCCCCAGCTCTCTCAGCCTGTCCCGATAGGAGAGGTGCTGCCATATTCTGGTTAAGAAAGAAAATTACTGATATTGAAGGGGACTCATGGTAAACAGATTCAGAATCAGCCAGTTGATCGACCTCAGGAAAGCAGTGGCTGCTGAGGGGTAACCATGGTGTCAGCCCGCAGGAGGTCTCGGCTCAAATCTGCCGGCACCCTGCCACGTTGTGACACGGAGAGGCGAAGGCTCCCCATCACGAGCCTTATGATCACAAATAACTCTGCAACACCCAAGCCTGAAAGCTGCCCCTCTGCCCTCTAGAGAAAAGGGCTTTGGCTACAAACTTGGAATTGCCCTTTTGTTATTAGAGGCACGGAAAGCAACAATAAATTAAGAGACAGTTCCATTAAAGCAGATGGGTTCCATCTGACAAAGAACCTTCGGAACTGGCTGGACTAGAGAACTGCAAGAGAAGCCACTTGAGGGGCAACTGGGGATGTTTCATGGGGTCATCCAAAGGCAACCGCCTCCTGCGGGCGGTCCCGCTGCAGGCACTACCCGTACCTGGCTGCCCAGCATCTTCTTCTCAGCCTTCAGATCTTCTCGTAACAGCTCGAGCTCAGATGCAAGCTGTTTTCTCCGTTCTCTCCGCTCTCCCAGCTGACTTCCCAACTTTTCTATTGTTTCCTGACAGGTTTCCAGCATCTGCAACAAACAGAATTACGAGTCACTTCTACAGCATCGTTTATTCTAGCAAAAGAGAAACAAATCGCAGAAAATGACTCTTCCAGAACACAAGGATAGGAAAAACGGTTATCGCAAGTTGCCAGCAGGATTCCTGCAGCTTATTCCCAGGGCTGGCTGGACACCTCTGAAGGCCTGGAACCTCCACCTGACCCAAGATACCTTGGGAAGGTCCCCTCCCACATGTAACAAGCTCTGTCTGGCTTGCACATCTGGCAGATCCAGTCGTCTGGCTGGCGAGTAAGTCGACAGGAAAGCCAGCCCAAAACCGGCTGGGAAAAAGCCTTGTAAACGTACCTACAGGCTACCTAGGTGTCCCTCAACCTTAAACAAGAGGCAAGGGTGTGAACCCTCCACCCTCACCGGGGAGCCAGCAAGCACCGCAGTCCTGAAGGCACCACAATCCCATCAGAGAGATGAGTTATCAGGGAAATAATATCGTTTGCTTTCCTCTAAGGACACCCGTCTGCCTTGCCTGAGCTGAGGGGCCACGTATTCTCAGAAGATGGTGACAAAGAGCATCCACGGGAGATGCTCATTTAATACATTCCTACACAAAACAATTTCTTTCCCAAGGGAAACCTCTTACCTCTTGCATCTCTTGTGCTCCAGACGCCGCCTGCTCTTCCCCGCTCGTCTCAGTTTTGTTCTTCTGCACTTCCAGTAACTCCGTTTCTAAACTTGCGATCTTAACACAAGGCAAACCCCAGGTTAAAACCAAACCGCTGCTCACCGCTAGCTCGAAATGCACAACTACTGCTAAACCGCTCCCTGTGCTGCCGTTACAGAACAAGCCCCATGTTTGGAAGCGAGGAGGAGGAAGGGACGTGGACAGCCGCCAGCGTGGGCTCGCTCCGGCTCACATCGTTCACCCCGCTGCTTCAAAGGGGGAAGGAGCCATCCAAGGCCAAGTCAGAAAATAAAGAGCCCTGCTCCCCGAAAGGAGAGAAATGAACCAGACACGTGGTGGAAATTCAAGGCCTCCACAGCTTGCGGGCCTTCTGCGTGCTGCTCTCCCAACGCGGGTGACCCCACGAGACCCCCATTTCTATCGTGGGCCATCCTGCTGCGGTGCCCGCTCCCCCGCGGCTGATCTCATCCGAGCAGATGTTGGACCTGGGCCACCAGGGCTCGTCCTGGTGCCTCCGCCACCCGAAGGAGGTTGTAACTCCCTCCTGCGAGGCTCCGAGGACTTGAGCCAGCAAAACACCGACCTCTGAGCTTCTCCCGGTGGGAAAGAGTTTGTCTGGACAAGTGCTCACTCTGCATCTGCGCCAGCCCCCCCGGGGAGTCCACCCGTGTGGGGGACCTCATGGGAGTCCTGCAGTTTTAAAGGGCTTAAAGGAGCTCGGAGCAGCCCAGCGTCTCCTCCCGATTATGGTTCCTGCAGACCCTTTGGCAAAATCTGAGCCTTGGCCCTCGCAGCCGCCCTGCTCCGCTGCCAGCCAGCCCTGCCTTTCAGCTCCTTACGCTCCGCAGAAAGTTTGGGCTGGTTTTCTTCTTTCTAAACCACCCCGTCGCTGAATGAGGCCGCAGAGCGAGGGGGGGACGCTGGAAGGAGATGAAGTCCGGCTGGAGGCGAAATCCCGCTTCATCCGTACACAGCGCTCACCGCACTCACACGAGCAGCCTCCATCACTCCTCTCGTACCGACGGGTGTACGGTGAGGCACGCAAGCTGCCTTTCACCCGGCTTTCTTTGCACTTATTTGGAGACGATTTTTCATTCCTTTCCCCATGGGATGCCGAAACTAAAGAAGTGCCAAGTCTCTGCCAACCTCGGTCCGTGTAAAGTGATTACAAAGCAGCATGGCAAGGCCTGGGAGCTTTGCGTTCACTGACAGGCTTCAGGCACAAGATGGCTCTCTTGAAGCTCCCTAACAGAGGAAAGCTGCCGCGATGCTGTTTAAGATAGATGATGTTACCCAAGGTAGGCGTTAAAAGCAGATCGGTGGGGTGAAACATCCAGGCGTCTTCACAGAAGAGCTAGAGGTCAAGAAACCCCCCTCCTCTTGCATGACCAGATGATGGTTTGGGGTTCAACAAGACTTTGGAGTTCTGGAAGGGATCTCAAAGGCGAAAGACACCTCCCCTCCCCATCCCCCAGCCAACCTTTGGTCATGAAGTTGATACCCAACTATGCATTTCCATCGTTCTGCTTATTTTTTCCTCCAAGCCGCTAACTCTTCAGCACTGAAGTTGCGCACTAAGTCCCGTGCCAAGGGCAGAACAATACTGGCGTTGTATCCCCGTGTCCTCGTTCTGAGCCAGTGGCCTAATCAGCCAATATTTTTGTAGGCGTGCCAAAATAGAAAAAGAATTCCAAGTGCTTCTCACATGGGGCAGCCTGGCAAGCACCCAGCAGCGCTGCTTTCTCCAGGCTCCAGTGCACCTGCCTCCGGGCAGTCCTTCCCCCATTGCCCCCGAGGCACCCAGAAGCCCCCTGGAGATGAAGGGTGCCGCTCTGCAGATCTACGCAGACCCTGGATCTGACCAAGGGTTAACCCACCACCTTCCTCTTCCATCCGACACTCTGCCCGTCTCTCCTCCAGTGCCCTGTGTGCTTCTTTTCTGTCTCTTTTTCAGCTCCGGCGGCTGCCGAGCTCATGCCAGGGACATGCCTTCCATCACCCTGGCTACCTGGCGCTCCCCGCAGCGATCACCCCGCGTCCCCCGGAGCCGCGTTCCCAGGGATCTGTTTAACAAGGCACTGAGCAAAGAAGAGGTTTCTCCGAACCGAAAACGCCTCTTGTTTGATTTGCGGAGGGCTGCTTTTATTCTCCCGCAGGGAGAAAGTGGGAAATGTTTTAGTGCGCGCTGAACAAACCCCGACTGAAACAAAAGCGCAGTCGCGGTGGACAGACCTTTTGCCGTTCCCGTCACAGAGCCCGCCCTTGGCTCCTCAGCTACACACTTAGAAACACGATGTCTGCTGGCACCCTTCGTTAAGGTATCTGAACATGCCTTCCGTCTGCTTCACTGTATTTAGAGACTTTGCCCTCACAGCCAGAGGCTACTGACAAGTAATTCATCTCTTCTTCCTTTCAACAATTCATCTTGGCGATGCGTGGCCGCTTCAGCATTCACATGGGATGTGCCTTCACACCTGCACCGTCTCCTACATCGTGTTTTAAGACAACAGCAAGTGTATGGACAGGCTGAGAGAGCTGGGGGGGTCAGCCTGGAGAAGGCTCCGCGGAGACCTTCCAGCCCCTTCCAGTCCCTCAAAGGGCTCCAGGAAAGCTGGGGAGGGACTCTGGAGCAGGGAGGGGAGCCGTGGGACGAGGGGGGACGGTTTTACACTGAAAGAGGGGAGATTGAGATGAGATCTGAGGAAGAAATTCTTTGCTGTGAGGGGGGTGAGCCCCTGGCCCAGGTTGCCCAGAGAAGCTGTGGCTGCCCCATCCCTGGAGGGGTTCAAGGCCAGGTTGGACGGGGCTTGGAGCGACCTGGGCTGGTGGGAGGTGTCCCTGCCCAGGGCAGGGGGTTGGAACTAGAAGGTCCTTAAGGTCCCTTCCAACCCAGACCATTCTGTGAGTCTATGTCCAAGCACTGCTCACTCCTGACTGAGGACCTGTGCGCCCCCCTCTCACCTCAGAAATCCCAGGTCCTCTGCAGGCCAGTCCTGCTGCCCGACAGTCCAGGACCACGATCACTGCAAAGAACATCTCCTAACCACGGGCAGAGGACAACCCAGCCCACGGAAGACCTTTTGGCCAAGCAGCAGGGATTCAGCCAAAGGAAAGACCTCCACAGCCAGCCTTTTTGGGGAGAAGCCCACCTACCCGTCTAGCAAGACCAACTTCTGGCCTCCTCTGTTCGCCCTGGCTGTCAATTCTCCAGCTGCCCTGTCTGTAAGGGATCACACACCCTGGTAGCGATGCTGCAAATGGTATTTTTCCTAGGGGCAAGCAGTCAGTAAGCGCAGATGATCCTCAAGAAGCTACTTGCAGAGGGACGGAGAGTCCATCCAGTAGATCAAGGCTAAAGACCACTCTGACAAAGGCAGCATCAGGCTGAGAAGCTTCAGCAATAACTTAATCCTGACTCAAAACACGGATATGGCTCTGCAGGTGTTGCAAGGAGGCCTCTAACGTTGCCGTGCTTCTGGTAAACCAAGACGATCGACATGGTGCTTCACGTCTGCGACTTCCCCAAGGTTCCCTCTCGCATGCAAATAACAAAGACTTTCTATCAACCTCCTAAAGTCAAAGGATGATCTGAATGGTCTTGTCCTGTTAACCGGAAAAGATCCAGCTTGCCCTTGGCCGAGGGTGCCCAAAATCGAGTAGGCCACAGGTAAGGAAGAGACCGGCGAGATCACATCTTGACGAAGATTGAACAGACCTTCTTCCAGATGGATCAGCTTATCACAGCTCTTCAAAAAGATGTGTCCACCCACGCCTGCCCCGTTCACCAGCAGACGCCGCAGCAAGAGACAGCGGGTGATGGGAGAACCTCACTGTCCCCTTAAATTTGTTCTTTCCAGCAGGGATGTCCCCAGGCAGTGCAGGTCCCCCCACACCCACAAGTGCCGCAGTGTTTGTCACATGGGCTGACAGAGCTCCAAGACGCTGCGCTTGGGAAAAAGCCAAAAGCGCAATCTTTCGTCATCAGCATGCTTAACTGGTGACCTTTCCTGGGGTCAGTGAGCAGCAGTGTCCCACACCGACCGTTTTCATCTGTTGGACAGGTCTGGAGAGGGGTTAGGGATTCGAGTCAAAGCCTGGACTTCTGTCACGGGTGCCAGGTTAAGGAACACCTCCCGGGCTCAGGAAAACATCTTGCTTCTCTTCCAAGCCTCATGAGGACTTGAGGCTTCCTGGAACTTGCTTTTCGGCAGGAACGATAGGCAGAAGAAACAACTGTCCGAGGCGGAAAAGCAGTTCCTGCAGGAGACAGACACTGAACTCCACCAGGAGCACCGAAGCCATCCAGGACAACCTCGCAGGGGAAATAAGAACTTTTAAGCGACAAGAGATTCAGAAGACATGGCTCCAGAGGAGAAAAAAAAAAAAAAAAGATGCAACTTGAATTTGAAACAAAAAGGTTTTGCTTCAGCTGAGCCAAGAAACAGAAGGGTGCGCGGCCCACACGTACAGAAGGGCTGCACGGGAAGGGAGGGCGGCTTGATCTCACTCCCGTGGATGCAGAGGTACGTTAGTAATTAACTCTGATGGCCCAGGCACCAAGGAGGGGGACAGGAACTGGAAAAGACAATGCTGCTGTAACACTGGGGGAAATCTGCACCTCCAAGCAAGTGTCATTTACTCACTGCCAGGATTTTTTCCTCCTTTCCTGAACCGGGCAGATTTTCCTAGTTGTATTTCTCGTCAGACTACACAAAGCAGCGTGCAGGTTTAGGTCAAACATCATTTTATTTTACCAGTTGATACGCAGAGAAAAAAGCAGCTAGAATTAAACAAGACCAACCCGTGGTTTTTCCCCTTCCTTACTTACTTTCTGGTGAAGTCCCTCCACCTCGTTCTCCAAGCGTTCCTTCTCCTGCTGGGTTTGGATCTGTGTCTCTCCCAGAATCGATTCCAGCTCTTCGTTGCGCTCAACCAAATCCTCGTGCTCCTGCTCCAGTTTCTGCAGCTTGTGAAGGAGCTGTGAATTCCTGCCCTCGATGCTCTCAATCACCTCTCGGCACCTGCGCACCAAAGACGGACATCCCCAAGGCTAGAACCGCTACGTGAACGCATCGACGCACATCCAAACCGCTCACCGCTGGTGAGGAGGAGCCGGTTTTTCACCACGGAATCTTTCCGTCCCGCTGATTTCGAACCTCGCATCCAGCGTGACCTCTCCCTGCTCTTATTCAGGTGGCGGCGCATGGGAATTAGCGGTGACGGGCTCTACACAAGTAACGATGTGTCTGGGGAGAAAACTGGACAGGCGCGACGATGCCAACAGCAGAGAGACAACGGCAAATTCAACCACTTGAGGTGGAGAAATAGGCTTGGGCATTTGAAGGGATATCAAAGAGACAGAGGGATGGGATCGGATGCCCTTTCCTCCATGAACCTGCCAGAGGAGGCGCAGCAGCAGCTTCCCGAGCAGGCCACGGGAGAACGAAGCTTTGACTTCCCTTAAAAATCCCAGTTTACATATGGAAGTCTGAAAGCCAAGTTGTCTTGGTACACCCCTGGACAGGAACCGAATCCAGAGGAATCTCCCCAGCGACAAAGCAATTTTGAAATCGACGCTTTTATCCGCCAAGAGCCACAAAACCCCAATCTTATTCTTTTAGAAAAGCAACAAACTGGAAAAAGCGGCAGAAAACAGCCCGCGTTCTCGATGCTAAGGGCTACAGACCCACTCGGGACTGCATAACCTCCAAACTCTCTGATTTGGGCGCAGAGGAACAAAGCCGGTACCCAAGAGTATTCTAAAGAACCCAATACTTACACGCGCTCTGCAAGACAGAATACCAGCAACCAGAGCACCAGAAAACCACCGTGAAAACGCAACAGGCGAAGAAGGCTTTCTAGATTGCTCACCTTTTAGGAAGCGTTTCACCACTCTGATATTTGTCTTCTTGATCTGAGTCAGCTTTGCCTGAAGCGTGGTCTCCTTCAACCCTCCCTTCATCCTTTATGCCCTGGGACTGAAGAGAAAACGAAAAGTTAGCACGTAATTAAGACTGAAATCTTAGCACAATGAGATTCCAAAGGTACCCGAGTCTCTCGTAAATAAACGAGACAACCAGAAAACACGAACTACATCTGCCATAATAATATGAAGGCACTAGTGGGTCTCAGCTTGCGCCAACAGACCTGCTCCACACGTTGGTGCATTTGTCATGGCCCAGCTTAAGTCCTACGTCACAGCCGCACAGGACACACACATACGTAGAAAGGAGAACACAAGTGTTCCGGCACTTATTTATTCTTCATTTATGGCATTATGAAACGCCTGTTTGCTCGACTCGCTTTCTAGAACAGCAAATAAGTTCGCTGATGACACAAAGCTGGGGGGTGGCTGACACAGCAGAAGGCCGTGCCGCCATCCAGAGAGACCTGGCCAGGCTGGAGAGTTGGGCGGAGAGAAACCTTATGGATCTCAACAAGGGCAAGCGCAGGGTGCTGCCCCTGGGGAGGAATAACCCCCCGCACCAGGACAGGTCGGGGGTGACCTGCTGGAGAGCAGCTCTGTGGAAAGAGACCTGGGAGTCCTGGGGGACAACGGGATGCCCACGAGCCAGCGATGGGCCCCTGTGGCCAAGAAGGCCAATGGCATCCTGGGGGGCATCAAGAAGAGCGTGGCCAGCAGGCGGAGGGAGGTCATCCTCCCCCTCTGCTCTGCCCTGGGGAGGCCGCATCTGGAGCGCTGGGTCCAGTTCTGGGCTCCCCAGTTCCAGAAGGACGGGGAACTGCTGGAGAGGGGACAGCAAAGGGCTACCAAGGTGCTGAGGGGACTGGAACCCCTCTCTGATGAGGAAAGGCTGAGGGATTTGGGTCTCTTCAG
>VXBH01009105.1:73607-95112 GCA_013400035.1 Rynchops niger
TGAGCTACGTCATTTTTTTTTTCTTTTTTTTTTTTGCAGCCCCAGAGACAGAGTGTCCTGTGAACAGGAGGCGTGAGATTACCGACGTGCTTCGACACTACGCTAGGGGGGAACCCGCCACAGTTTTAAACGCAAGGAGCGGAAGGACGCGCTAAAATGTTTTTAAATCCTCCAATGTGACTACGTTATACTCAAGCAGTTAAGTCTTCAACATCGCTGCAAAGCGACCGGCGTGGTGTTCTTAGGAATTTAAAAATACGCATTTTAATGCCAGAGACCGGCACGACGGCAGCTGAGCTGCCTGTGCTGGGATGGGGTAAGTAATCAGAGGCTGCTGGCAACCAACGGCACCTGCTGAAGGACTGACGTGGAGGGTTCGAGAGTTAAGACCAGAAAGGGAATTTGGGCCAAATGACACATTTTAATGGGAAACAGGTTCTTTTATTAATTCACTATTGGCAATCTCGGAAAGGAATTATCGTGGGGCCAAAGATTAGCGCCTTTAGAGAATCCTAAATTTATTACGTCACGCGTTTAACTAACAGTCGTATAATAGTAAGCATTTCACTAATAGTAACGTAGCAGTAAGTAATTCTCTTGAAGTCCACGCAAAATGAAAAGGAATGAGCTTACCTTCTACTGCGCAAATCAACACAGCCACGTTAAAGAGCCAAAGAGGCTGAGAGGTATCAATTAAAACCTGTTGAAAACAGCTAGTTTGGGGTTTTAGACTAAACTTATTCGCGGTTTTTAATAGCGGTCCCCAAGAAAAGGGACAAACGTTGCTTACCCTGTTCACCCACTCGATTTTGCGCAAACATTGTCTGGTCACAGAACGCATCCAGCTGATCCCGTACGCCAGGCACAGGAAAACATGGATTTCGGGGCTCTATGACGCAAGCCCCAGAGCACACGCTGGGTTTAAGCCTGTGCAGCCCCCCGCGTTCGGTGAACTATCGAACTCTCCCTGCACTGAATGATGCTACAAGAGCTGATTTTTTTCCAGGGCTGCAGTAACAGCCTGAAACGCTCTGTGTCTGGGTGGAGAACAGCTGGAGAGCAGCCCTGAGGAGGACGTGGGGGGTGTTGGTGGGTGAGAAGCTCAACACACCCCAGCAACACGCACTGGCAGCCCAGAAACCCCCCCCGCAGCCTGGGCTGCACCCCCGGCCGCGTGGGCAGCAGGGCGAGGAGGGGATTCTGCCCCTCTGCTCCACTCTGTGAGACTCCCCTGCAGCGCTGCCTCCAGCGCTGGGGCACCGACAGCAGAAGGACACGGAGCTGTTGGAGCGGGGCCAGAGGGGAGGCCCCGGAGATGCTGGGAGGGCTGGAGCCCCTCTGCTGGGAGGACAGGCTGAGAGAGCTGGGGGGGGTCAGCCTGGAGAAGAGAAGGCTCCGCGGAGACCTTCCAGCCCCTTCCAGTCCCTCCAGGGGCTCCAGGAAAGCTGGGGAGGGACTCTGGAGCAGGGAGGGGAGCCGTGGGACGAGGAGGAACAGTTTTACACTGAAAGAGGGGAGATTGAGATGAGATCTGAGGAAGAAATTCTTTGCTGTGAGGGGGGTGAGCCCCTGGCCCAGGTTGCCCAGAGAAGCTGTGGCTGCCCCATCCCTGGAGGGGTTCAAGGCCAGGTTGGACGGGGCTTGGAGCCACCTGGGCTGGTGGGAGGTGTCCCTGTCTAGTGGGAGGTGGAACTAGAAGGTCTTTTAAGGTCCCTTCCAACCCCAACCGTTCTGTGATTCTATGATTCTATTTATTCTGCCCATTTCCCCAATTTTAGTACTCCATGAGCCGTGAAGCGTCAGAACCGCAGCTCTGGCAAGACTCGCTACAGACAAGGGAGGGGGAATAGGGGCAGAGCAGGTTAAGGAGTAAGACCGAACGTCAGGAGCCAGCCCAGGAGCGTTGGCTACGCAGAGGCTCGTTGGTGCCATGGCAGGCCAGGAGATGCAGCAGCAGGAGATGGGTACTCACCAGATCGAGGAACGCTTTTCTTTCCAAGTCGAGCGTTTGGACCCGTGCTCGCAGCGCCAGAATTTCCTTGTCCAGTCTGCTGTTGTGCTCCATGGCCTTCTGTAGCTCAGTCCTGTCTGTCCAGAACAGAAAATAACTGGTCACCGACGCCGGTTTGGGCCTTGGCCAAGCTCGGAGTGGGGCTATCACATGAATAAGATTTCCGAAATTGCACTGCCCAGGTGGACGCGCGCGACAGCACAGAGCGGGGTTCCCCATAGGGATGGGAACACATTCTCCTACTCAAAGAGGAGAGGCTTCTGTTTCTGGAGATCCAGGTTCACCAGCAGTGCTGCGCTTATTACGGCAGCACAGCCGTCCCTCCATAGTTATTCCAGGGATTTGGTTTACCTCCAGATAATGGAAAACACCTCACCTCAGGTATTTACGTACGGGTTTCACAACCAGTTAGGACAAGTTCTGAAAAAACCCAAACAACCACATTTCTTATTTTCATCATAAAATTCATCATTTGCAGCAAGCAGAAACACAATCACAGTTCGCGTGCGAGCGCTGGGCTGGCATTAATGTTTACGAAAGGGACAGCAGCAGTAAAAGTTACGGTTGATCCTCAGTCCTTGAAACCTAAAGCTATAAACATACGGAACCATCATGCCAGTTAACGCAGACGAGCTCGTATTTCAAGTGCAGGAGATGGGGAAAGATGTTTGTATTAGGAGCACACCGACAGAAATGCGTCTTGAGTATACGCTGGTACCCTAAATCTGAGTAAAACTGGCGAGAAGGCAGCTTTCCTTACGAAAAGGTGAAGAAGGACTTTTCCCTCTTCAGCTTAATGCTGGGCACAGGGGATTTCAGCTTAAATCGGCTTTTCTTCAGGCAAAAATAAAACCACACCTCCTCTCATGGTCCCAATCTGGCAAAAACCCCACAGCCCCAAACGCCTGTTTCAAACAAGGATTTCGATATTGGACTTTGTTTTATAATTCAAAATAAAAGGCAAGGAGCACCTTCTGCTGAAGCGTTGCTTTTGCTGAGAAGCCCGTTGACCACTGCAGAAGGCCTCCATAAAGTTCTGAAGCTTCTCTAAATNTCTCCCCTTCTTCCCCGCTCTCAGGGGCTTGCAGGGCTGAGCACGGGGCTGATCCTACGAGGACAACAGAGGGAGAGTTTTGCTGTGGCAGCCCGTTTGTACGCTTCGGAACACGAAACTCGACAACGTTTTTAGTGCACTTTGTTAAATACAGAGTCGAAGGAAAACTAAAGAAAGAAAATTAAAGCAGCAGACAGCTAAGCACACAACTTCCACTCTCTAATCACCATCACCAAAGACCCACCAACTGGGCTCCAAACTGGCCAGGAGCAATTTCTCGTCGATGCAAACACGCAGCTGCGAGTTATCACCGAACCAAAATACACCGCTTAAGTGGAGTTTTACTACAGATCGGAGAGATTTCACTTCAGGTTTTTATTAGAAAAATCGATTTATTTCCAGAGCAGACGGCTCCGAAGCTCGTCGGGAGAAGGCGTGCGGTTATACATCGTCAGGGACAGTCGCTAAGGTGTTACAACGCTAATTTTGCAGACCAAGACTCGCAGCACAACAAACCGCGCAGACATAACAAGCATTAAACCCTTACTCACGGTTCGGAAGGCTTTATATTCGTTTGATACTGAAGACGACTAAAAAACGCAGGTTTCCCCAGGCAGGCTGCGACCCACTGAGAGGAGTCGGAGGCTGCAGCCCGTCCGCGAGCGGGAGCAGCGGCACTGCTCGGAGGCGGCGGCACAACGCTCGCTCCCTCCCCAGGGACGCGTGGGCATCAATCGATAACACAAAGCAGGCGCCCGCAGAGCGCTCATTTCCCTGCCTTTGATTAAAAGGCTGTAAACGGTGGGTTTGGAGGCTGGCTGGGAGGTTTAGCCAGGTCTGAGCGTCGTGCGGGAGCTGCGAGGTCAGCATCAGGACCTGCCATTCGCACATAAACCGCGCTCGGGCGGTACCGCTCTCCTTCAGCAAGTCAGTCTGTGCGCAGGCACGCGGGGCGGGAACACGCCATCGCGCCACGTTTTGCTGTTCTCCACTGAAATTCCGCATCGCGGATTTTGGGACAACGTAGGTAACCCAGGGAAAAAGCATGCAGAAACTGTTGTTTTGCTCGGGAAATCTCCTGTAGGAGGCAGCAGCGAAGCACCTGGCCGTAGGGACCACCGCAGCGGGAGCTTTATCAAGTAGTTTGATTTCTCTCCAGAAAACTGCTTATTTTTTACGGCCAGTATTTAAAAAAAATAAAAATAAAAAATAATAATACTTAAGGGCTGCTCAACAACAGTTATTTCAATGAGGAGGTTAAGCAAATATTAGCAGTGATAAAAATCTAACCAGTCACTTCAAGACTGCTGATGAGCTCCAGTTAAGGGCACTTGATAACAGCTCATAAAGAGGGAGCATCCCAAACAGAGCATCTGAAGAACCCAGAGATGAGTGCTGCAGCTGTGCTAACACCCCGTACGCGGTATTTTAGCAACTCTTTCTGCATCAGGTCGTCATTTCCTCTCCGTCCCCCCTCCTGGGGCATGAATTTCTCCCTGTGTGTGAGCCAGGGAGAAGAACTCCCTCAAGACACTGCTGCTGGAATCGCGGAGCAGATAACCCCACGTCTCAACTTTCCCCACTCAGAATGAATTGATTCGTGACTGCTAATGACTGCATTCAGATCTCTTAGGCACCAGGCTAATGTCCGACAGGGATTTTTCCACATGACACGCAGAGAGGAGCCTGCCTCCAACTCCCCTGGGTGAGGAGTCCAAGGCTGACGCTAATCAGGGGTGGGCTAAGTGCAGGCCAGTAATTAGGAGCGGCCACAAGAGAAGCGCTTGCCTGTTTTGCTCTGCTCCTTTCTTTGCGCATCCAGCTCAGCCGCCAACCTCCGGATCTCCTCCTGGGCCATCAGCAGCCTCTGCGTGGCCTCATCTAGATCTTGTTCAACTCTTGCACGTGATGCTTGTTCCCTCTCCAGCTCTTCCCTGTAAAACTGAAACACAGGGGCTAATGTTCCAACAGAAAGGAGATAACCCTCCTGGCGATGTGACCAGGGCAGGTCCCCCCGCCGCACTCCTGACCCGCCAGAACAAGGGTGGCAACACAAACAGAAAGCAGAAGCCACTGTAGAGGCAGAAGACAGACTCTGGATAGACAGAAGACAGGCAGTGGACAACCCTCTTCGCCATGTTCCCGTGCCAAAAAGCAGGCGTGAGCAGCACGCCGTGGCTGTTTCCCTACGCAAGGCTCTGGTTTTCCCTCCCTGAGACAACGCCATTAATCAAGATACGTTTTCAAACACGTTAATTGTCTTCGAAGCAGAGGGCTCCACCACACCCCGTGAGAGTTTGCTCCAAGGACAAGCCGATTCTCAAAGTGCGTGGTCCCGTGGCTGTGGTTAGAGCTGGCCCCAGGCCATCCTGGCACAGCAGACCTCATCCTTCTGTCCGCGCTTGATCCCAGGGTGCAGGAGAAGACCCTGCTCCCACTGACTTGTGATTCCGCAGAAAAGTCGTTTCAGCTGGTATAAAAAGAGCTATTCCTCACCCCCTTGACTTTGACCCACTCATCTCCAATGACATTTCTTTGACTTATCGTTAAAGGCCGGCGAGCGCTTACAAGCCAGCCCTGACCCAAAGCCGGTGTGATGTTAACCCTGGCTCTCAGCAGAAGCGATTAACTCGTGCGTAGCACCAGCTAAAACCAACAAAAACCTCACAGCACGCTCAAAGAACAGACCCACCGCTTGAAATCTCAACTGCGGGCCACGTCATCAGCAAGACAACGTGCACATACCTTACCTGATTCATTGCCTCTCCAGTAAGCTGCGTGGATTCGTGCTGCTGCCGGAGTTCATCTTCTAACGTCTGATGAACGTGGTGAAACTCATCCTTGCACAGAAAGAGATTTTTAGTAACTCAACACCACCGCAACACACGCTGCCACGTATCCTTAGACACTGCGTGTAGGATTTTCCGCTTCAACATACCTTGGTTAGAAGGGGGTTCGTAATCACACCTTATGGTTGAAAAGAACGTTTCAACCAGAGTTATCCCCAATCCTCGTGAAAATCCCTCAGTTGTCTCAGCTGCCACTGGGAACTCTGCGGGTTCGCTACTTTTTTTTGGTTTTTTAAACCTGTGATCGCCTTGGCCTCTTCCTTTTAGAGCCTGCGGGCTCAGCTTTGCCCAAATCAATGTATTTGGGACTGAGCGGGCTCGACTCGCTTTATCAGAGCGACGCTGGGTCACTTCACCATGTCCCTCTCTCTTGAGCCGCTTCGCGAGTTAACAGACCCCTGCTCCCCTGCAGCCAGCGCGCAGGCACCAGCATCAAGGACGCGCTAACGCTCAGGAGGTCAGCCGTCATTAATCTTTTTGCACCTCGGCTCTAGAGAGGGGAGCGTGCTTGCACGCGCAGGGCTCAGAAAGCATTCCCCCACGTATATATTAGAGACGACTACGCAAAGACGCGTGTTCGTACCCTGGCTTTTTGCATTAGCGAGGATGCCTCAAAAAAAAAANTGCTTGAGCAGCCCAGCTAAAAGCTGCATTCATTTCTGTAACGGACAGGAACGTATCTGGACCTTCGGTCTAAGAGTGAAACAAGTACGTAACAGGTCATTTGAGAATAAGAAAGGCTACACGTTCCAGTAAACAGAGTAACAAGAGCAATTCACCTATTAACCTGTAACACTGCTGCGACTCTAATGATTCTGTAAAACAAGTGTGAGGCTACCCCAAACAATGGAGTGCTTAATCGAGAGTTTCTAGTTCACAAGCACAGGCAGCAATGACATCGCCCGGGGAGAATAAACAGTCCGCTTTGGAGAAACTGTTTTCCTGGGAAATAGACCTCCAGTATGTCTTTCACCTGGTTTTAAAAACACAGAGAGAAAGGTGCCCAGTGTAAGAATCCCAAAGAAGTTGTGTTTGATTAGCAATGAGGAGCATTAATCTTACAATGGGTTTCGATCCTGCAAGAATACATTTCTCTTTAAAAAGTCTCGTTCCTCGAAACAGCTGCATGTGAAGTGGGTAAAAATCAGGTATTTACAACCTTGTCCATCTACTAGGGGACTCCGGCACCACGTAGCGGAGGAATTCAAGTAAACTCCACGCTGCTCTTCACACACAGAGCGCCTACATTATCTCCACGTACAGCACTTCGCCTTGGCTCTGTCCTTCACCCAGCCCAGCTGCACCAACGCTCTCTCCATCTTTACCCAGCAGTGAAGACCGGTCCGGTTACGGCAACGTGGTCATTACAGGATCATTGGAAAGAAGGGTCCTGCGAGGGGACTGTTCGGAGAAGTCACCTGCACCCTCAATGACAAGCTCTGCGCAAGAAGGCTTGGATACAACGCCGGACTTGCGGGCACCTGCGTCCTCCGTTTGCCCTGGCCCCACTGCCCTTGTTCAGCCGTGGCTCCAAAGGAAGAGCAAATCCAATCACAGCTGGTAAATGCTTGGGAGAAGACGTGGTTAACCGGTGTTTCATGGGAAGCTCTGCTTCCCCTTTTTAACTACAGTGGGGTTTCTACCACAACGCTTCACGGGGAAAAAATGGCGTGCTTGCAGCAAATATTTGTGTCAACTGACGGGGATTCACGGGCAGATTACTCGGGATTTGCAGAGAGGTGTTTTCTATCCAAGAGCAGGAGACAGCACGTCGGGGGAGATTCTCTTCCTCACTTCAAACAGATTCTTTGATTCCAAGGTGGATATTTACACCTGAAGGTGTTATTGTACCATGGGTGAATCCTGAATGACTCCCAACACCACAGCAGTTGGGCAGAGTAGGGCTCTCCAGCCAGAAAGGGATGCTCTTGAGGTCGGTAAAATCCCAAGCGGCACGGAAAAGGCAGATAAAAAGGCAATCGTTCACTGCCCCTTAATGCAAGAGCTGAGAGCATCAAACGGAGCCAGGAGCCAGTAGGCTGAGACGAAGGAACTTCACGTGGCAGTGGCTGAACTGCGAAAGTCCTCGCTACAAGATGTTGACGATATTAAGAAAACCGCGTGGGTTTAACAAGCAACCGAATTCACGGAAGAGAAAAACGAATCAAGGACCACTAGACACGATAGCACCTCTGGTACAGACACTACGCACCACTGGAGGCAAGGGGAGCACTGGTGATGAACTGTCACGACATGTTTGCCCTCCTATGAACCCGTCTTCTGAGGTTTTGCATTTGGCTCCTGGTCAGATGGTGCCAATGCAGCCCAGAGCCAGCTGAGCTGCTCCGCGGGTCTGCCGAGCCTCCCTCCTTCAGCGAGCTCACCCAAAAAAAGCCCAAGAAGCTTCTCAACTCCAAACCAGTTTTATCAGAATGAAAAACTAGAAACGGAAGAACCGTAGAAAGTTCAAGGTAGCGACAGAAGATGAGACAGCAATGAAGCGCTCTGTCTGCAAGTCTTTTACCTGCTTGTGCCCCAGCCAACGCCACGTTGGAGGTCACCAAACCCTGCTGGTCCCCCTCTGTCCCCAGGAGGGCTTTCCTGGGAATCCTGGCTGGCTGCTCTTTGCCAGGGCTGCAGCTCCTGGCCCTCTCGTGTTCCCCTCCCAACCTGGAGCCTTCTCCCCTAAGCTCACCCCCGGGTCCCTCCAGGGGGACAACGTGGCCTGGCCGCTTTGGAAGTGGCAGAAGGAGAGTGGGAAAAAGAAAAAGACTTAATGTTCTGGATCACAAATCCTGCAGGGCTAAACAGGGTCTAGACCTGACCCAGTGCAGCAATTTTTATGCTCCTGTACGTCCGGCAGCCATTGCTGTCAGAAGTAAGTTATGGATAAGGCCAAGAGGAATAGCAATGTGGGAGAAACAGCTACAAGGCCTGGGCTCCAGCTCCATGAAACAGCCTTATTCAGGAGCAGGTGGAAATCGGTGGCCTTGGTGGGAGGGAGATCTCCCGCACTGAGGTGATCGGTCACAAACTGCCTCTCCAACAAGCAGTAGCTGCTGCTCCTCCACCATTTGTCAGGGCTCTTCATCTCGACCTCGGAAAGCAAAGAGTCAAGACATGGATGGTCCTCTCCCACCTGCCAATCATCAGCTCACGCTGTGAAATTCATTTCCTGAACTCAGTTTGTAAACAGAGGTTTGCTCGACTTCCATCCCCTAGCTCAGCAGCTAGAAGACAAGGAAAGAGTCTTAATCTCACCTAAAGTATAGGGAATTTTTTTTTTTTTTTTGGTCGATTAATGGTTTTCAGGGGAACTCAGTCACCTGGAATTAAACACTGGATCATCAGGAAGTTTGGATTAGTAGAAAAATCCTTACCCAGTGAAGATCCTCAGACTAACTCTACGACAAACTCTTCAACATTTGCTCTGTTAAAATTAACCCTATGCAAGACGTGGGAGCAAATCAAGTGTAAGCCCACGTGTGTGAAAACTAAGAAAGAAATCAGCTTCAGCATTAAGAATCCCCAGTGTCCTCATAGATAGGAGAAACAGTTTTACTTTAAAAAAAAAAAAAATCTCGAAGACAATCTTTTTCCCCAACGTGCTTTCAGACGGCCTGAGCGGCAGGAGGTACCTGAAGCCGTGCCGCACACAGCCTGTCTGTGCAGCCGCGCAAATTCAACTTCTGATCTGCGATCTCCAGTTTCTCCAGCAGCGTCGTTCTTTCGACCAGTAAATAAGCAATCTGTTCGCTGGCGTTACTGTGAGCTATTTCGGACAAGCCTTCCTGTTCCAGCATCTCCTCCACCTCCTTCAGCTGGGCTTCTGCAAGGCAAGGCTTTTTGTGAGCAGAGGAACAAACACAGCCCAGTTCCTCCCAGATCTGCGTCCTGGCTCCTCTAAACACTCCCCACCACAACAGCCCTGGAGCTCACCAGCAGCTCATAAAACATTTAGTCTCTTCTCCGGCTTCCCACCTCCCTTGCTGCCTCCCGTCCCCTCTTTTTATCCCACTGTCCCAAAGTTTCTGCTCGCGTCCACCACCCCGCCTGCCAAGCAAGTGACAGGACCTGCTCCATCCAGACTGGGTTCTCCTGCCTTGCTTTAAGTGGGAGAGTTATTGCCGTAATTTTCCTCTACCCAGTGGCTAAGTTTCACCAACCTGGTTATCCACAACCCTTTTACGCCTTAATACAACGTGGCGGCAATTAAACAAGAGATTAAAAAGGCGTGGAGAGAAATAAGGCGGACAGGCAATCACATAAACGTTTACTTTGGAAGAAAAGACACAAAATACCGCAGCGCTCATACAAGGGGAGCAGCATTATTTTCCTACCGACTGTCTGGTAGGGAGGTGGATCCAAATATCTTGTTTTTCCCCACGCAGAGCAGCGACGCAGAGCAGCGCCTGGTGCATTGCGCGCAGCCCGTGGTGGAGATCGGGGTGTTGGGTCCCACGCGATACAGTACGAAAGCACGGCAAGGAACCAGCAAGGGCCTGAAGCAGTTGGAGAAGCAGCTTCCGTGGGCACAAAGGGACTCGGAGTACTTCCGAAAACATGGCCTTAGAAATCACTCCCTGAACAGCGTTCCTGACCCGTTCCTCCAAAACCAGCCATAAACCCAGGCTAAGGACTGCTTCTGGTAACTCAGACCTGTTGTTTGAAGGCATCCGGTAGAATTAAAGGAGCAAAAAATCCTTTTTGCTTGCTTTGTGCAAGCAAACTGTCGATTCTTCACCACTTATCCCAAAATTACAGCTAGGAAGACTCTGTACTGGGAAAAAGGTCAAGATTCAATGGCCTCCAAGGCAAATAGATGACGACAACATTGGCACCGTTGTGTTTGTGCAACAAACAGTGGTTAAAAAGAGCCCCTCGCTCACACGGTTGGAAATTTATCTGCCAGGAGAACACGAGGAACCTTTGGTCTCCTGTGTGGTCAGGGCAGCAACGCCCGCACTGGATCCAATAGCTTGTTGAGTTATGGAAATGTTTTTCAAAACCTCCCTATTTAATTCATGTTGAAAAGCAAACCACCAAACCCTGCGCCCAATTTCTAGCCCAAACTAGATTATAAAGGTTTCCGAGTGCTGTAGGATGGGAAGTGGGGAGAACTGTGGGTTCTGTACAGAGGAAGGAGGGATCTTCGCCCTCTTCCACTGCTTAAGGAGCTAGAGTTAGACATCTAAAGTTAAGCAGAGCAAATATTCCTCATACTGTCACACAGGATACATACACAGCTCTGGATAAGCGTGTTCCTCACTCCCATACACTGGATTTAACAGAGGACCCGGTGCAATCACATCCTAAGGCTCAAATCAATCGCGTGTTTCCACTCCGCATTTCGCAGCCAGCTCTGTCCAGCCCTATGGACGGAAAACACCCTGCGGTTTCCCGTTTGCCTTCCCCCGGGGTTACAAATTACGGCTTGTTCAATGACGAGGTCAAACGTGGCTGACTTGCAGCTTTCCTGAGCAAAGCGGAACAAAATATTGCGTTTTGCAGTTTAAAAATAGCTGGCCACTTGCTCCATGTGCATTACAAAGAGCCCAACTGAATTCCCCCTTGCCTCCAACCTGCCTTGCAACTTCCTCCCACAGTTTTGCCAAATCCCGTGTAAAATAAGCTGAAAGTTCCTCTCTTTTATGGCCAGAAACGGGACAACCATCTTCCTGTAGGACCAATGCTCTCATCTCATATGGTGGCTCTTACACAGACAGCTTTCGTGCAAGTACTTCCCCTGCAACACAATACTGAGCAGTTATAGTTTGGGGGAACAGGATCTAGACATTTTCCCCAGGCTGAAGAGGAAAAAAAGATTTGGGAGGATGAGGGGAGCCTGCCACACACAGCATGGACTACCTGCGTGTAAAAACCCCATGAATTTCTTAAGAGTATCTCCAACACCTTCCCTGCCACATCCAACGTGTCCCATTTGAGAAGGGCAAACACCTCGTAGGAGCAATGTGGCACTGACGCGTTCCTGCCAGGAGGCATCTCCTGCACCACCTCCGCACACTCGCTTCTTTGGAAAGGAGTTTTTATATTCGCAAAGGTGTCTCACCCCAGAAAGTTTCTCAGAAATAAGCAGCCTGCTGGTACCCTCGCACCCCCCACAGAAGCCGCATCCTCTCGTCCATGCCGGGTACGTTCAAGCAGTGCAGCTGTTACAATAAACGAGATGAGCCTACGACTATTTAATTCTTTTTGTTTCACTTTTTAAACAAATCGAGGCAAGCCTTCAGCAGCGTTTTACTACAGTTATGTTTGTTTTTCAGAAAGGCTTTTGGGAACGCAGCGCATGAGCTATCGATTTGCCCTCCAAAAACACCGACGCGTATTTGACAAGAACCACTGGAAACGGATTACGAACTGCCTCGAGGAAAGGAAAAATTTCACTCTGGGCAGAGGTACCAAATGAGGCAAAGCTCAGATCAATAGCCCAACATAAAACCAGCAGCGCCTGCTCTCTAGAGTAACCCCTCGAGCCCGTTCGAGGCAAGAAGTAAACGGGTAAGCAGAAACTTAGTTTTTATCACCAGAAACAGCTTTCAGCAGATCTAAGTGCTCCCAGCAATCCTCGGACCAAGCAGAGCTTCTGAGCCGTTTGGCTGCTTGAGGAAGAGGGAGCGCGCTCAGCCCTGGGAGCCCACCCAAGTGACGTCCTGCATTTACCCAAGCCTTTGCCTCTTCCCTTCCCCATCCCACAGCTCCCCACAGCCGGGACTCCCAAATGTCCCTACAAGCAAGGTCAGGATGGATCCTGGCCGCTTGCACCTCACCATTCGCAGGTCAGGCCCCTCCTTTGTACCACAGGCTTGAACCAACCTCTGTCCTCAACTGCCCCTTCCCTTCCGAACTTGTTACCGTTTCCCAAAAGCTCCCTACCACCATCCTGCGCTCTTGCCTTGCCCACGTTTTGTTTAACAATCCCAGTAGAATGGGGTCTGCCTTTCCACGAGACCCTTCTCCAGCCCCATCTGCAGTATCATCTTGTCCCTACTAAAGACAACCAGCCGCCCCACAAACATCAGGGGGGAGGAGTAAGACCCAGAGGACAACCAACTTCTAGTCCATAGAATCACAGAATGGTGTGAGTTGGAAGGGACCCTAAAGATCATCTCGTTCCGACCCCTTCCACTAGACCAGTGGAAGGCTCCAAGCCCCGTCCAACCTGGCCTTGAACCCCTCCAGGGATGGGGCAGCCACAGCTGCTCTGGGCAACCTGGGCCAGGGGCTCACCCCCCCCACAGCAAACAATTTCTTCCTCAGATCTCATCTCAGTCTCCCCTCTTCCAGTTTGAAACCGTTCCCCCTCATCCTATCACTACACGCCCTTGTAAAAAGTCCCTCCCCTGCTTTCCTCTAGGCCCCTTCAGATACTGGAAAGCTGCTCTAAGGTCTCCCCGGAGCCTCCGCTTCTCCAGGCGGAACATCCCCAGCTCTCCTAGTTCAAGACCTTCAGCTTGTCCTCCACCCTACAGGGCTCAGGAGCCATCTCTGGGTTAGTTTACACAAGCCCTGATGAAAAGCAGAGGCCCAGGGAATAGACGCAGCGATGCGGCACCCGACCCTGCAGCAGAGGTTACGTTAGAGCCCCAGAGCAGGCAAAGACCTGACAGAAGTCTTTGAGAAAGAGCAGCAGCAGCAGCGATGGGCAGTGCTTCTTTCAGTGAAGAGGCTGACCTGCGGAGCAAAAGGCCAGCCCCCTCAAGAAAACAACCTACAAGCATCCCAAAACACAGCAGGGCTGGCATCCCGCCCTGCACAGGACAGCCTGGTGGAAAGCGGGGCTTCACCCCCTGCCCAGATCACTAAATCATCAGCGCGTATCGCAGGACTGCAGCTAATGCCCTCAGTAAGGCAATAACAAGCCTTAAAAACCAAAGTCTGACAGTGATATCCCAAAGAAAACTCCTCCGGAAAGCTGCAGAGAAACACCGTATGGCACCAAAGCGCCGCAGAACCACAAAACCCCCTCGGGGATGGCTTGCTCGCAATTAGCAACCCAGCAGGGTAAGGGACACGGTTGTCTGTTTCCATTCGAGCGTTAATCATGGCTCAACAGCCACAAAAATCCCTAAAAGATGGAAAAAGTGCAAAGGAGCAGAGCCGCTACGCGGAAATAAATGCAAAGCCAGGTTTGGGGACATTTTTGTCATTTGCCTGCCACCTCGTGGGGAAGATGAGAGAAGAACCAGTAATAAAGTTTTCTGCCACAGCGACGCTCCCGAAGGCTCATTAGTCATTTAAAACCTTGCGTACCAGCATTTTCAACACTAAACGATGGCTCTGCATGCCCGGAGGAACCAGATTTTCAGGCAGTGCTTAAGCGCACCCATCTTTATTATCTTTTGTCCTGCACATGGGTCAGGGCAATCCCAAACACAAATACAGGACGGGTGGAGAACGGATTGAGAGAAGCTCCGAGGAGGACTTGGGGGTCTTGGTTGATGAGAAGTTCAACGTGACCTGGCAATGTGCGCTGGCAGCCCAGAAAGCCAACTGCATCCGGGGCTGCATCAAAAGAAGCGCGGCACGCAGGACGAGGGAGGGGATTCTGCCCCTCTGCTCTGGGGAGATCCCACCGGGAATACTGTGTCCAGCTTTGGAGTCCCCAGCATAAGAAGGACATGGACAGGTCTAGAGGAGGGCCATGAAGATGATCAAAGGGCTTGGAGCACCTCTGCTATGAGGACAGACTGAGAGTTGGGACTGTTCAGCCTGGAGAAGAGAAGGCTCCGGGGAGCCCGTATAGAAGCCTTCCAGTTTTTAAGCAGGGCCTACAAGAAAGATGTGGAGAGACTCTTTATCAGGGAGTGTAGTGAGAGGACGAGGGAGAACAGTTTTAAACTGAAAGAGGGGAGATTGAGATGAGATCTGAGGAAGAAATTCTTTACTCTGAGGGTGGTGAGACACTGGAACACGCTGCCCAGAGAAGCTGGGGCTGCCCCATCCCTGGAGGGGTTCAAGGCCAGGTTGGACGGGGCTTGGAGCAACCTGGGCCGGTGGGAGGCGTCCCTGCCCAGGGCAGGGGGGTTGGAACTGGGTGAGCTTTAAGGTCCCTTTCAACCCACACCATTCTGTGATCTTTGAAAAGTCTCTCCCATCAAATGCGCTCCCTGAAAGCCGCAGGCTGGCCAAAACTGAACAGAGACTCAAAAGTGCTCTTAGTTTCCCAAAATTCCTGGATTTGCTGCCCCAAACAAAGCGTGCATACAAAGAAACTGTTCAAGCTGTGCCATTACCCCCGATTTTACCTTAGGCCCAAGATAATACACACCACAAAAGCAGAAGTTAATGATAACCGCTATTAGCGGTACGCAAAGCACAACAGAAGACTAGGAAGACTGAAGAAAATCAAGAACTAAACCCAACAAAATATATCTGCCCTTACCGGAAGCGATTCCAGGGTTTGAGAAGAAAGCAAATCATTAGAAGTGAACTACTTTGTTTTAAACAAAATGACTATACTGAAATAAGCACACGGGACAAGTTTGGAATCACCATCACAAACGTATCACCACCCTTCAAAGCTGTTGTAAAACAACACGCGGACTTTGTCTAAACCAAAGCCAATGGCCAACTCGTTGACTTCAGTGGGAACGCAGCTCGGCATTCCGTTACCTAAGGAGTCGCTGCCAATTAATTTAGAGTTGGAAAACAAACAGCAGCACCAATTCTGTTCTTCAGACAGCCTGCGGAAGACGGCTAGCGCAACAACAGAGCCACACGAAGCAAGAAACTGCCTGAATCACCGAATAAGGACAGTAAAAGCAAACAAGAACCTCTAAGTCGATTACAAATCGGTTCCGGTATTTCACGAACGTTTCTGCCAACCTCCCAAACACCATACCACGCAGGCTGCTCTAGCGGAACTCACTGAGAAACGCCACTCTGCTCTCAAGGCAGCTTTAAACCGGCTCTGCTGAAAGACCCGTCCGCCACTGCCTGCCCTCGCCCCTCCTCGGGCCGCGCTGGGGAGCGAAAGGATTACCCTGCTGCAGCTGCAGCCGCTTCAGCTCAAGCCTGAGCTGGTCGTTTTCTTTTTCATATTCGGTGGTGAGCGCGTCCCGTTCCTCCGTCAGGTTGCGGACGTGGCCCACGTAGCTTTCCACCTGGAAACACAGAAAACATCGCTCTACCTGAGCCGGTTTGCCAACACCCGGCCTGCAAATCGCTCCCCATCCCCCTCTTTTGAGGGTAACCTCAAACATTTGTAGGACACGGCTTCTCTGTGACACCTGGGGATGTTAAAAACATGACGGAAGGGTCTGGAAGGCGGCAGGGGATGGAGGCAGGGAGGTGCTGGGACCTCTCAACCTGGGGAGATGCTGGGTGCTCTCTGGCTCCCCAGGGAGGGGAAGCGGGAGCTCCTGAGGGTATGAGGGCAGCAGATTTTGGCTGTGAGCATCTGCGAACCCACTGCTGGTGCAAAAAGAGGGGAAAACAGGCACGTTTGGGCCCAGCTGGGCTAAAAACCAGAGGGGGAACTCCGGCCCTTACGTCTCTCATCTCCTCGGCCCTCCGCCGCTCCAGCTCGCCCAGCCGGGCCTCGGCGCGTCGCAGCAGCCGCCAGGCCAGGCCCAGCTGCTCCTCGGCCGGGGCGGCGGGGTCGGCGCCCTCCGCCCGCAGCCAGCGGCGGACGGTCTCTGCCGGCACCGGGGCCTCCGCCTGCGGGGGAACCGAAAGCGGCCGTGAGCGAGGGGGGGGGTCCGGCGGTTACCGTGTGCGTGTGTCTCTCCCCCCACCCGCCCGGGCCCGGGCACCCACCGGGGNTCCCCATGTTCCCCCATTCTTCAAGTCCACGGCACAAAGGATCTACCCAAAGGCTCCCGCTGGCGCCAAAAATTAAGCAAAACGGGCTGAAGGTTTTTCTGGTTTTCTCCCAAGCCCCAAGGGAAGGAGCTGGAGATGAAGGGCTTTCACCCGAGGTAAAGCACGGGGGAGGCGCCGAGATGCAGAAACTGCAAGGGACGAAAGTAGGCTTGGTCCTGCAGAGCTGCCGCACCAGCTGAAGGCAAGAGGATGGTGGAGAACGAAAAAGACCAAGACACGGAGAAGAGTCACACCACTCCTTGAAGGTGAGGACCTTCAACTGAACAGAATCTAGGATCCTCAGAAAACGCCAGATGGTCCTGGACCTGCAGAAGTTGCTTCCTACTTACGGTACTGCAGCCAGCATCCCCAAAAGAGAAGTTCTGGTGCCCAAACGCTGACAGCACCAGAGGCATTGGTGGGATGGGAGCTCTGGAGGTCTCAGTTCCACCTCCCGCTCACAGCAGGACAACCATGGCACTGGAGCAGGGTGGCTGGGGCTTAGCTTGAGCTTTAAAAGTGTCCCCAACCTGGGCTTCGCCACCCTCCTGAAGAAGGAGGGGACATCCTGCAGGAAGCCCACAGCTGCGAGTCAAACGGCGCAGCCCCTCGAGACTCCTGCAGGGTCCCAGACAGGGGATGTCCCAGTCTCCTCCTCCAGAAGTTGAGATTGTTTCTTTCCTTCGCCATCGGGAAAGTCCAGAATCCTCCAAAGACAGCGTTTGCTGCACTTCTCCCACCCCTGGTCCCAACGCTCCTGCAAGGGCACGTTCAACACACCCAAGTTTTTATAGTCTCCCCTTTGCCGGCCCACCCTGTGTCTTTCTGCAAGACTCCGAAGACGGACAACAGAAGCCCCACCACTCACAGGGCCCGACGGTCACCTCCGACACGTGCTGGAAGAGCAAGACAGGCGTTTCTCAGAGCACACAACACATGCGCAGGACATTTCCCCATCTTCTCCTTCCCTACTTGCATTTCTCCTAACGGGCACTTCCCACGTCTCCGGATGACGGTCTCCACCCCCGTTCTCTCTCCACCTTCCGCAAGTGTCAGTCCAGGCCACGTACAAGTTGTTAATTTTTCTCCTGACAAGTTACTAGCGGGATCCCAGCACTCCTGACGAACCTGGGCTGCTCCTCCCGCTGTAACCACATCCTCCCCACACACCGGGACACTCCTTCAGCGCTCAGTGCTCCCTCCTGCCCCGCTGAGCCCATCCTCATGCTCTTCTCTTGCTCTTTTGGGTTTATTTTCCTCATTTTATAAGCACGCCTGATTTTCAGGTGGTCAACGTCATTACAAAAGCACTGTTGCCTTCTTGAACACTCGGTGGTTTTAGAGCAGAGTCTCACCTCTGGAGAGGCTTCAACTACGTTCTTGTCTGTTATTGTCTTTCCTTCCAGGCTTCCAGCAAATTTATTTCAAGGAAAGCAGGTAAATAGGCACACAACGAGCAGCGGTAGAGCTGCAGTTAAGTTTTTTTACCACAAAATTGCGCACTTTGCTTCTTGCAAGCATGAGGAACACATGCTGAGAAGCTGGTAACCATATGGAAGCAGGATTTAGAGGAAAACCAGGGACATCCCAGTTCTAACTCCATCTCCTCCCAAGGCTGATCGCTGCTGCCCCTTGTGCTTTCACCTCCCACCCTCACCACCTACTGCGACCTCTTGTCCCCAAGCCACGCTCATGCTCCGTGCCGCCTGTCTCCTTGCCTTCACGCTCCCCCTGCAACCCTCGGAACACCCAGGATGGAAGGAAAACCTTTGTGAAGCAGCTGCTTTAGGGACACCGCTACAGTACCTATGTTTTGAACTGTGTTTCTGAGCAGAGTTCTTGAAGCGTAGGTCCACGGAATCTCCCCCGGAGCAACGGATACTCTCTCCAAAGCTGTCACCTCCTTTCCCCTCCATCCTTTGCTGTGCTTGTTTCACCAGCCACGTTCAACACCAGCCGACTGCCAGCTCTGCCGCTCCGCTCCAGTGGTAACAACAGAACATCATCTTTTCTGCAAAGCACCACTCCTTCCGTACAACAATTCGAAAAGAAACTTGGAAGAGGCAGATTCCAGAAAATCTTTTATATACAGACGTATTTACCATTTCTCCACCTCCCGGTTCTCCCAGCCCACGGGACAGAAATAAGCAATATATCCTTTCCTTCATGAGACACTAGAACAAATACCATCCTCCGGAACGTTTCCACTTCAGTGTATTTTTTCTTTTTCAAAGCAAGCAACAATAACCATTAACGAGCTGTAAAGTCATGTGTTTTTGGACGGCAGCCTTTCCCACAGTGTCTCACTGAGGACTGTTTTATTTACCTGGGATAGAGAACGGCTCCAGTTCCACTCCCTCTCTAGTACAATTTCACCTGTTTCTTTCAGAGCCGGTCCTCAGACTTTCTTCTCTATAAATGCAGTGTGTTGGCCCTGAAGATAGCTCACTATCTTTTCCTCTATTTCCATGCCTTGCGCTATTTCCTCGTCAGAAAGAGATAATGGAGTCTGCGAGTCTTTGGTTACAATAATGACAGAGGTTCTCCGGGACTCCAGGATATTGGCTACCACCACCTGGTGACGATATTTCTCCAGCGCCTGCCGTGATTTATCGATTAAGATCAAGGGATCCGTCTCCAGTTTGAAGGAAATAACAAATGCCTCTGGGGCCCATTCTTTGACGAGAGGAGACAGCATTTTTGGCACCATCCTCATTGTGATCTGCGTTGGGGAAAGAGAGCAGAGCAAAGTTTCAGTAAAAACATTACAATGCTTTTTAATAAGAAATGGGATGGCTAGGGAAATTCCAGCTTCACTTCACATTATATTTACATTGGGAAGTTTTCCAAGGCAGTATTTGGTCAGATCTCACCAAACAAGGTTAAAATGTCACTGGCATGCACTTTTAAATTAAATTAAATTATTGGTCTGGTATTAACAATAAGCAGGGTGTTCTTAAGCGATGAAGCAGGCCCACAATAACTACATAAACATTTTGTTATTTAAGAGCTAAAACCCTCTCCGGGAATATAAACATAAGCCGAGGAAGATTAAAAAAAAAAAAGTAATAATTAACGCAGAAGTCCGACTTCTCATCTCTCCAAAACCCAGGCACCTTGCCAAATCTTAATCTTTCTTTCTAGCAACTCTTTAAGGCACAGGGGGAAAATAAAGTAGGAGTCTGCTCTCCAGCTTCTTAACCTCCAGGTCTGCCACTGGGAACTGGGGAGGGTCTCACTTTTCCCATGCTAAGGATAAAGAGTTAAGCCCAGCAGCTCATTAAAAGCTAATTGAACTAAATAAATTCAGTATTTGTTATATACAGAGCTCTAGATCCACCCGCTCCCATAGCTGAAAGGGGGCTGGACATGAAACACGCGCTACACCTTTGGGCTGCTGTCAGGGGGAAGCAGAAAGAAGGCAACACGAGTACTCCAGCAGCAGCTACTCCTCAGCTGTCTGAGATCCACTCCCCCCCATGCTGTAAGCGTGTACCGCTTTAAAGGGATATTTCCATGGGATTTTGCTCCCATGAAAATTCACCTTCTCATTCCCAGTGAAAAGGAGTGATTTTTTTGGCCGGCCAGTTGTTGCTTCGCAACCTTTCCCAGGTCTTATTCCCAGCCAGTCCCCAGGCAGCCGGGAGCCCGGCAGGACACTGGGACAGGAGGAGGGGATGGCGGAGGGGGGGCCGCGCCCAGGGCTGCCTCACCTGCAGGGGCCCCTCCGAGGACTGGATTTTGTGCTCGGGCATCTCCGAGGCGGGGATGTAGAAATCCGACACGGCGGCTGCCAGGTAAAACATGACACTGGGGCCTGCGAGAAACACAACTGCAGTCACTCACCGCCACTGGCACGTAGCGAGCAGCCTGGGCCCCTCACCCCAGGGACCTCTGGGATGGACCAGAGCCCACTGGGCTCCCAACCGCCCCCCACACCAACTAGGGGAGCCCAGGACCCCTGTCAGAGACCCCCCCATTGCCTAGCAGCACCGTCCTGAGCAGGGCAGTGCTAACCACACACACTGGAGTCCCCTCAGATACACTGTCATCCACCAGGGCCTCCTTGTCCCCTCGCACAAAGCCCCAAAGGCCCCCAGGGATGATCCAGACCCTCATGCTGGGGGACTGAAGCCCCCACAGGCCCCCTTGTCCCTTCACGTCAGTCCCAATGGTCACTGGGCCCACCTTGTCCCCTCACTTCTGGGCTCCACAGTGACCAGGGCCACCTTGTCCCCCCACACCTGGGCTCTGGGCTGCCTCGTCCCCTCACAACTGGGCCCCAAGGTCACTGGGGCCACCTCGCCCTCTCACGACTGGGCTCTGGGCCACCTTTTCCCCTCACGCCAGAGCCTCGGGGCCACCTTATCCCCTCACGCCTAGCCTGATGGTCACTAGGGCCACATTGTCCCCTCAGCACTGGGCCCCACAGTCACTCGGGCCACCTGGACTCTGGGCCACCTTGTCGCCTCACGCTAGAGCCCGGGGCCACCTTGTCCCCACACGCCTAGCCCGATAGTCACTAGGGCCACACTGTCCCTCACACCTGGCCTGCCGCTGGTGCCACCCCGTCCCCTCACGCCGGTCCCATACCGAAGGGCGCCAGGGCGCGGGCAGCGGCCTTCAGCAGCGCCAGATACTCGGCCAGCCCGGTGAACTCGATGGCCAGCAGCGCCCCGTCCTCGGTCGCCCGGCGGTAGTCGCGAAGGGCGGGCAGGAGGGCGGGGAGAGCGGCGGGGTCGGCGGCCACGCCGGGCGGCGGCCCGG
>VXBH01009106.1:0-10542 GCA_013400035.1 Rynchops niger
CACCCCCAAAAGAGCCGGGAAAGGGAAGCGGGAGAGAGGAAAAGCCAGTCCCCTGCTCCAGGTGAGGGGCAGGACTTGGGCTGAGCCCCTCCAGCCCCGCGCGGGCACCGCCGCCATCGCTCTCCCACGGGAGCTCACCCATTTCTTCTTGCCTGGGCCGGCAGAGACACCCTGGGGCTGTGGCCGAAGCGGGGCACAGCCAGGTTAGTGGCCCAGCGGCAGGTGAAGCTGCCGAGGTGACAGTCCCACATCCACAGCCCCACGGGGCACGTTCTTGCCCCAGGCTGGGAGCAGGCCGGGGAAGAAGCGGAGGGAGAAGCAGCAGGTTCCCTTCTTGGGGCAGTTCTTGGGCAGCGTGGGGTTCGCAGCCCCTCCAGGAACCCTCCAGTCCCACCAGCAGCATGTGAGGCTGCGGGCAAGGCCACCAGGGAAGTGACAGAGAGAAGTCTGGCGCCAGCGTCCTGCACGGACAAGGCAGGAACCACGCTGCGCTGGGTTATTTCTGCCATTGCCTCTCCAAGATGGAAGCTCGTTTTCTCTCTTCCCCACACCACCGCGCCGAGCTTCTCCTCTCATGGCGGTTCCTCTTCCCCATCCGAGATCAAGAGGAGAGAGGTGGCAGTCTGGAATCTCTTCGGGGACCCCCCAGGACCGAGGACGGGTGAGGTCCCTTCCTCCCGACGGCTTCAAAAATTCACCCCACGGAGCAGGAGGGTAGAGACGGGGCTGAAGGCGGTTGGGCTCCGGTCCAGGCTGCGAGCGGGTGAACGCAGGGCGCTGAGCCAGCACCGGGGGGGGGTCCCCCCCTGCCTCGGCAGGACGCGTCCCACAAGCTGCTGAAGGTCTGGAAGCGAGTTAATAGGGTGTTTTTGTGTTTTTTTTTTGTTTGTTTTGTTTTGTTTTGTTTTTTAAGATAACAACTGAATTTGGAAGCATAAAGGTGGTGTTAGTCTGTCCAGGTCACGCTGTGGAGGGGTGAGTGCGGTGGCAGGGGGGGGACAGGGCATCAGTGAGGACGCTGCAGGGTCCCAAGGCCACGCGAGCGGTGGCCTCGCGCTTATCTTAAATCCAAGAAGAGAAAAAGACAAAAAGTGGGGGCGGGAAAGGGAAACAAAAGGCGAGGAGGTTCCTTCTGTCTCCTGTTTTCATCCGAGCAGAGCCCGGAGCTGGCGGGGGGGCGGCTCCAGCCCACTGTCCGGGGGGGGATCAGCTCTAGTTCTACTTTTGGCTGTTGTACGCTTTGTGCCTCTGATTCATGGGGTTTTCCGGAGACTTCATCCACTCCTTCTTGAGGAGCTGCTTGAGCTGCGACAGCCGCATGTTGGGGTTCTCTTGTTTCAGGCGCGGCAGATTGACCTCTTCAAAAGCCGTGAAGGCAGCTTTCATCCGGCGCTCGGGATGCCGGTCCGGATCGTTGCCGACGCTGCCGGGGAGGGCGGGGGGGGAAGGAATTCAGAGAGAGACACGGATCAGAGACACCTCCCTGCAGGCACCGGCCGGCGTCCCGCGCTCATCCCCTGTCAGCGCAACCGCGTGCCTACAGAATAACTCGGGCGATAAAGCGGAAAACCCCGTGGCGCTTCCCCTGCCCGCTTCAAATCCTCTCCACAGAGCAACAGGGCAGGGAACGTGTCCCGTGCTCGCCGTCGAGATAGAAAGTCACAGGCAGAGCGTAAAAAGCAGCCAGTTCTGGGGGAGGGAGGGAGCGTCTGCAAGAATTTCTCGTAAGGAAAGCGACGCCTTCAAAGGAGAGCACAGCTACGATCCGGCCACATACCTGAGGACAGCAATGGCATCTTCAATCGTCCTGGCCTCCACCGATCCTTCCTCCAACACCCTTCTGTTGATGTTCTCTTCCAAGGGAACCTCCAAGTGAGTCTTCTCCTTCTCCACTGCCCAGGGGAAAGGGAAAACCATTAAGGTCAAATCCAGCCTGCGCAAAAACCCTCAGAAGAGGCAGGGTCTTCTCCAAAGCACTCCAAGGACTCAGCTGGAGTTCAGCCCCGGCGCTGGGAGATACAAGCGCCTGCTCTGCAGCTCTGTTTCTCCACCTCAAGGTGACAGGAGGTTTCTTTTTCCCCCCTTTGGGTCTTAGACACAGCAAAGGACACAGCACACAATAGCTGCCGGCAGCTCTTGCTTCCCCAACCCCTCGTCCTTCAGCGACCGTAGGTGAAAAAGGAACAGTCCCCCTCCTCCTTCCCACCCCCCGCGGCTCTCAGGGCCTTTCTGTGGTACCACCAAACCTGTATCTGCATTCTCCTTCTGCTGCTGGTCTTTTCTGATCGTCTCCTCGATCTGGGCCCTGGTGACTTTGCCCGGAGTGACCTGCTTGGGCGACTTCCCTTTCAGCTTCGAGTCTTCCTCCTCCAGCAGGCGCTGCAGCTCCTTCTTGCGCTCCAACTGCTCCAGCCGCCGCTTCTCCCTCTCCTCCTGGAAGGGAGAAAGGACCGGGTCACCTCCACATCACCCTCCGCAGCAGCAGAGGGAGCAAACTACCCCTTAGAGAAGCAGGGAACCCCGCTTGAACAGCAACAAGCGCCTCGCTTCTGCGGCTTAGGCAGCACCAACCTCACCTTATCAGAAGAAAGGTTGGCAGGTTCCCCCCCGCCCTCCAGTGAGGCAGCGAGCGCCCGTCCCGTCCTGTCCCTCCAGAATAACAGTTTCCCGCACCCCCGCCGGCTCCCCGGGACATCAGTACCGTGAAACACAACCCTGCCGTCGAGAAGGAGCAGGAGGCACCAGCCAGGACTGCCGACAATCAGATTAAGTTTTCCACTTTTAATTTTAATAAGTGGTCGGAGGTTGAAAGTTCATCAGCTGTTCGCGACAAGCCAGGCAAGAGGCTGAATCCGTCCTCAGGCCTGGCTCAACGCTCTTCCTAAGAGCCGGGGCAGGCGGTTAGATCGAATCCAACAAGCCATGCAGCTCTTGCGGTACTTTTAAAGTGCTTCTCAAGGAGTTTAAGAGCCACTCTGCTCTCCAAGGCCCAGGGAAGAGGGCGACAAGACCATACAACAAGTCCCTCGGGGCTTTCAGCTCTTTAGCTTCGGGTTTTTTTTTATTTTTTTCCTCCTCTCCCCAAACCCGTAAGGTCCGGCAAAAAGAAAGAAACAAGTGAACATCTCTCTGGGGCAGCACCGCACAGCACTTCGTATTTAGGTTAGTTACACGGACACTTAATTACGGCTCTCATCCATTATTCACAGGGACGGCAGGACGAGCTGACCGAGCGTTAACGGAACGGGTTTGCTCAAAGGCAGCTGCCCAGCAAAACCACCCCAGCAGTAACGCAACCTGCTGTCTTCATCGGTGTTTTAAGGAGCAGGAGCAGAGTTACACCCGTTGGGGTAAGGCCCTCTTCAGAGACGGTAAGCAGGGCTGGGGTTGGAGACTCTATTCAACCAAAAAAAAAAAAAAACCAAAAAAAAAAACAAAAAAAACCCCATAAATCGCTCCACGGCTTAAGAGTTTAAAGAAAAACCCATCAAAACACAGAATCAAAGCTCACAACCACTGAATCATAACATGCCCTGGGGCTGCCGCTGCTGCCGTCAAGCGGGGCAAGGACAGGCCTTTCAACCCGGCTGGGAAGGGAAGGAAAACCTCGCCTACCTCCACTCCGAGCAGCTGGGGCCGAGGATGGGGACAAAAAAAAGCCATTAGAGGGACGAAGCCTTTATTACAGCTGGCAGTCTTCAAATTCTTGGTCATTAAGCGCTTAGTGCCAGTGCCTTGAGACACAATGCCCCGGCAACTGGACCGTGCATGATTTCAAAGTGCAAACTCATTTATTTAAGACATCGGCTTTCCCTGCCCGCTGTTTTCCTGTCAAGCCTCTCCCTCTTCTAGTAAAGGTTGAGTAAACAAACGTACTCGGTCACCCAGATTAGGAGGGATTTTGGCCGCTCCCGGAACAGGCAGGGGGTCACGAGAGGAGGGGGAAGACTGTCTTACCCCCTTAAAATTTTACGTACAGGGATATGGCTGAGCAAGAGCAGCCACGGTGCTTTGTCCGCCCTCACGCGGCACAGCTCCAGGTGGGATCTCCAGCTGGGCCACCAGCTTCTGCTTGAGCGTCGGGCAGTTTGGAGGAAAAACATGGGAGAAACCCCCCAGACTGAAGAGATTAACGCGCCAAAACAGAAGGAGGGCCACAGAAATCACGGAAAGTCCAGCAGTCAGGGAGAGGAAGCCATTTAATTAGACGCAAAGCGCGTGCAAAAGAAGCAGCGGCTGCGTGTTTGGGATCCCGGTACCGTGCCTAGAACGCGGGTTAGCGCCAAGAAATCGTCCCCCGACCGCTCCTCCCGACTCCCAAGGCTCAGGGGTGACCGCGCAGGGTAACGCGGAGAAGGTGCTGGCACACCCCAGCAGGCGTGGCTGGGGCTTGACTAATTCAGGAGACAGGGAAGGAGTGCACACACAAGTGCTAATGACCTCAAGAAAGGGAGCAGGACATTTCAGAACAGAAATGTTATTTATAGGCAGAGAAGATTATCTTTTACCCCTGCTCATTACAGAAAGGGAAGTGTCCTGCGAGGCAGCTGGCTCAGCAGCCTGTCTCGCATCACGCCGCCCAGCTGGGATGCCGACACGTCCGGCGGAGCAGAAATTCAAGGATAATGCTCTGTTGCCGATAGCTCCTTTCAAACAAAACTCTCCAAAAAGGACGCATCCACTCAACGAAGGGGAAACAGAGGCGCAAGCAGGGTGCAGGGCCTTCCTCCTGCCCTGCGAGCTGCAAGGGGACCTCCAGTTACCGCTCTCCCCCAGCTGCTGCTCCCTGCTCTCTGGCATTTACAATTGAGTTTCTATTTGCGGAAAGTAAATAAGCTGGCACGGTTACTAATTTGTCACAAGATCTGTAAAATTGACACGCTCAGGTTTCCCCAGCGGCCCGTCACGTCCAGGTCTGCTCCGCGCCTTCCGCTGCTCCCGAAGCCCGAGGGGCCCGAAGCTGTCATTTTTTGGAAGGCTTTTCTCAGGTCGGGCCAAACCAAACTCATCCCTTTATGAATCAGCTTAAAACGTCCTGATGAAAGAGATGTGGATTTGTCTAAGTGAAGCGTACCGCAAAGCTATTAGAAAACTGGAAAGGAAATTAATGAATTTTCTCCCTCAACGCTGCCGCGCTCCGCAGGGCACCGGCAGGAGCAAGGGGTGAGACTTCTTCAGCTGGACACTTCTATTCCCCAAGGATTTGTCTGTTAGAATGCCAGTTTCCAGCCTTGCCCGAGCAAGGGGCAATTCATCAGCTTTCAGAACAGCTTCCCACCTGCCAGCCAGGAGGAGAACAAGGTCCCACGCACACGGCTTTGAGAGCAAGCGGTCAATTGAAGCGTCAGCGCTCCCAATCAACCTCTTAGCGTGAGGCCCCGAGGAAGGCAGGAGAGCGTGGTGCCTGACGCACCCGCTTCTCGCCCTGGCAGAAGGGCAAAAGCAATGCAAAAAATGACGCAGTCAGAAGGCAAGCGGGGCAGAACTGACACGGAGTACGTCTAAGCGCTCACTGGGCTCTCTGAGGTACGCCAGAGCTTCGAGATGGGATCAAACATGCCCCTTCCATTGCCCGCAGGCAGTCAAAGCAAGCGTCGAAGGCATACTGGAGCCTGAGGGAGATGGTTCTGGGGTCTGAAGCCCAGCCTGGTGCTGCTGGGTAATTCTCCACAGCATCTCCGTCCCCTGCATTGCTGCTTCAAGCCATTAGACTTCAGTATTGCGTACCTGGTACCCCGCAGACGTCCTCCAAAGAGGGAAGAACAGTCATTTGACCTGTCTTGCACTTTAACTGAAGAAGAGCTGGTGCTCACAGCTGAGTAATTCTGCGCTGAATCAGAGAGGAGGAGGGAGAGAAAGTCACCGCTCGCCTGCCTGCGATGCCACTGCAGCGGGGACCTGTCGGTACGCGACCCTGCCAGCCCACACCCCGTGACTGAGGCGAACGGGAACAAGAAAGGCATAAAGAAAGAGTCACTGCTCCCTCATGCACTATCTGCACTCTCCTAGCACAAGTACTCGCCCTGCGTTTAACTTGAATTTTCCCCCAGACCCTTTGTACACAAGTACAAAGCGCCTCCTCGCTCCCACATCATCTGCACACTCTCCCTTCGCCATTCCCACCGAGGACACCAAGCAGAGCCGCGGGAGAGACCCCCGCGGGATGGTGCTGCCGACGCCACGCTGGGCAGAGAGAAGGGTGCCAAGGGGCTTTGAGCCGCCGCCGAACAAGAAGGAACCGCTTTCCTGGCAATACGGGCACTCAGCAAACAGAGCCCCGGCAAAATACAGCCTGAATGGGGCGAAGGGCTTGTGCTCCCTCGGCCAGACAGCCCCGGCGGGAGTTTGGGAAGGAGACTGGGAATTCGGCTGCGTCCTTCCAGCGGACACCTTGGCTCCAGCAGCAGTCCCAGCCAATGAGATCTTCCTGCGTGTACTCGCAGGGCACAAAGTGGCCAAACCCAAGGTCACCAGAGAGAAGAAAGTCTGATTTCGCCTGCACGACTGCTGCCCTTGACAGATACTCCACTAGTCCTTTTCTTCCCGGAATGCTCCAGCCGATTTAATGGGCAGCGTTGGAAGGTTTGTCACCCTTCCAAGCCTGCCCGCAGCTTCACCCGGGACGCACACGCGTCCGTGGCTGTTCCACCACCAGAGACACTTTAGCTAATTGCACGGAGAAAAACCACGCTGTCATCAGGCTGATGAGGAGTGTCACGCTCTGAGCTGCTGCCTAACTTCGCATAGGAAGAGCGGGAAGGGACAGAAAGGACGAAACCACCCAAATGTTAAAGGAAAAACAGTTACCTAGGTAAAACCCTGAGTCTTCCAGCAAGAAGGATGGAGATTTTGCGCTTTCCAGCCAGAGCTCTCCAGAGAAGGTAACAAGCTGTGACTTGTGCTGGAGTGCCAGAGGAGGAATGCACACATTGCAGGCTGGTGACATTAGCTCAGATGTTCCTTTATGCATCACAGAGCCACCAAACGAGTGTCATCCTCTGTTAGCAGAGGACGGTTGCTCAGAGAGCAGGGCGGGGTGGCATTTAAAGAAACCCCAGAACGCAGCAAAAGCAAACAACAGGACAGTCGTCTGGTGACAGCAAATCTCACAACAGCAGACGCGGCATTTTGAACGTTCAGCTTCCCTACGCTCAAGTATTAACCTTGATGTGCATCATTGCCCCGTCAGCGAGGCCCCAGATTGCCAGGCAGAGACACCAAACCCCAGAACAGAAACAGAGCTCTGCGCTTTCCCTTGTTTCACTGAGGCTCCAGTGGTCCTCTGCGGGGAAAAAGGCATTAAAGGGGAGCATGGGGTTCGGTCTCAGCACGTCCCAGAGGCTTTCAGCCACTCCTGCCTGCTGGCGGTGCAGGAATTCAGAGGTGCTGCACGGGTGCGCTGCGGTGCCGTTAATGTGTTACTGCCATCGCCCGGAGAGCTGGGGAAGAGCTGGAAGAGCTGCTCGGTGCTGGGTGGGAGGTGCTGAGAGCATCCTCCTACACACAGCGCCATCCCCTCCTCCGGGTGCTGTAGCTGGGAGCAACACGAGTCCCTCCTGCAGCATATGGCCGTGGCCGTCAGCGTTATTTCCATGCCAGCACCAACTCCTGGGAAGTTTGACTCCTGTGAACCATTTCGTTTCTGTCCTCTCTAGGATGAAGATAGAAAATAATTTACCATCTGAGTCACGCAGCCCTTCCCCACCGGGATGCAATGGGGCACAGGCAGCTTCTTCCATTCTCTGTGGGTATATTCCAGCCTGATGACACCGGAGAAGCAGATGAGGAAGGTTGCACTCACTTATTTTGCCCCAGCAACCCACTCATTCCTGTCTGCTGGCCATTTGCTTCCCCTCACAAAGCCCCAGCCTTCGCTTCGGTTGTGGCAGCGTCTGCGTGGGGCTCCAGCAGCAGAAGAGGCCCCGTGCGAGTACACTGAAATGCCGAGCCTTTCTGGCAGGACAATCCTCATCTGAGCGGAGAACTCCGCTGCTGTGAGCTGCACGGTCCCCAGGCGGGTTTGTGGGAGGCAACCACACTATAACATGGCATTCGGGTAAAATTCAGACCTAGAGAGGGGACCAGAGAGAGGGGTTCGCTGAGGTATCAAGTGGAAACGGCCTCACTGGTTTCACAAACTCCAGTCTGAGGCTCTGGGATGGACCCTGCTTTTCCAGTTCACAATTCCAGCTCATGACACGGCTTTCCTCTCCAGACTCCCATGCCCCTTGCCTGCGGGAGGCTGTTTTGGAAGCCCAGTCAAATAGGTCACTGTTGGCAAAATCTTAAGTAGAGTAATAATAAGTCCTTGTTCCAGGAAGTAATTAGGCAGCATTACAGGATTTCGTGGGGGAACAGCACACAGGACTCCAAATTCCAAACGTCAAGACACATATTAGGGGTGAACTCATGCAGATGTACACCGCATGCAGCTATCAAGGTCACGGGGACGCGCTGGCTTCCTGCCTGCCCGTCCAGCGAGCTCAAGTACCGACACACAAAGTTCACTAAGCACCGAATTCACAGGGCGGCACAAACCCAGTAACCCCATCAATCCCATTTATGTCATCAATAGAAGCCCTGTCTGCTTAGCAGGAGGATAGAGACATCACTTCAGAAGAGGCAGCTAAGGTAACACCAACGATTGTTTCTAGAAAAATCCACAAAACCAGAAGGTAGATATTGTCTAGAGCCAGTGCAGGATGACATCAAAAACCAAATCACCCAGAAATAAGCACTAAAACGCTCTGTTTATTGAACACCAAGGCAAATGTGCACCCAGGGCAGAGCAAGCTGGTAAGAGCAAACCAGAGAGAATCTTTTGAGAGAGAGACACGTCCTGATGTGTGGCACACCAAGTCAGGGAGGGGAAAAAAACAACCCAAAACTCTGTAATCCTTAATCCTGCTGATTTGTTTTTCCTTAAAAAAAAAAAAAAAAAAATCAAAGAAAAGTTAAGAAAGGAAAAGAAAGGGAAAAAAGCTAACAAACTGCTTGTCAAAAATCAAGCCCTGCAGCAGAGTTCCTGATCTTTTACTTAATCCAATTTTAAATGATTCCAACAATAAAGCTTTTACTGCCTCCCTTGGGAAGTCAGCTCTAAGCTCCACCAGATTTTGGAATTACACATCAAAGCTTACACTTCCTCCCACACTCAGCTTCTTTTAGCTCCCAGAGAAGCCACTAGTTCCACCTCTTCTGCCTGAAACTAAGAGCAGGACAGGACAATGTGTGGAGGGACAGCTACAGCTGAGGACAGAGAAGGAGAAGCAACCCTTTCTGAGCAAGCCTGGATCTCATGGGCTCAGCAAAGGACCAGCGAGAAGACACCCTTCTACCTGACTAGTCATTCACCTTCCTTTGTTCCTTCCTCATCACGTGTTTGTCTTCATCCTTCCAGTAGGCATCTTCCAGCTCCTGCTGACGCTTGGCATCGGCTGCTGCCTTTGCCTCAGCTTTCCTCGCGCGGGCAGCAGCCGACTTGGTATTTTCACCTTGGAACTTCTTGGGCATCACTCAAGGTGCTCTGTGGAAAAGAAAAGAGGTTCAGATCCTCACCCTAGACAGGATCTCAGGTTCATCATCACCCCCGGGAGGCAGGAACAGCTGGAGCCCACACCAGGAAAACCCCCTTTTCTTATTGCCTCATACTATTTCAAGATCCTGGGCAGAACAGATCTAGTAATCTCCCAGCTCATCCAGGAAGAATTCTGCTCACTCCACCCCAGATCCTCAGCAGGGGACAGTCTCTCCCGCCTACTTATTGTGCTGCAATGACATGAGAAATCGAGCTGCTGGGTTCCTAGTACCGAGTCAGAAGCATCCTCACCCTGCAAACCAACACGCTCTCTGCAGCTGAGTCAAAATGAAGGCGGGTGCTTTCGTTCCACACTGGCAGGCTCCGAGGGGAATTCACTGCTGCCGGCAGCGCAGCATGAAGCAGCACAAACACTGTTATCACACCCTCTGACTATCTGTACAGAAATGCAGCTCCATGGCCCCATTTAACTTGGATAAAGGACCACGCAGCTGTGCCGTATTAATTTCCCCTATGCTGTCAGGGTAGAAAAAGTCCCAAAGCCAGGCGCAACAGGAGCCAGAAAATTAACTGGGCAGCAAGAAAGGCCCTTCTTCTCAGCACACCCCCATGCAGACACCACATTCCGGATCTTAAATCTTTACTTTTAACATCAGGTAACTCTTTGCTAAACAAGAAACAACAGAGCAGGGCTGCTGTTTAGGACTTGTGCTCGATCCTCGAGCTTTTCAAAGCCCAGGATGGATTAAATCCCTTCTCCTCCCCGATACATGCTCTGATCCTTGCTGAAGGCCACGATCTGGGCAGGGCCCCAGGACAGCACAAGGTGTGGGAGGGTGAGGGACGTCCCCCCTGCCCCAGGGTCTGCTCCAGGCCCTGCTCCAGACCCAGCCTGCCCCTACCCAGGAGGTGGCTGTCACCTGCCCAGGCCAGACCCTTGCTCTGTGCCAGGATCCCCAGCACCCCACATTGCCCCGGGGCCCGATGGAGTACAACCTCCCCAT
>VXBH01009107.1:0-28923 GCA_013400035.1 Rynchops niger
TAGGGGGTCTGTAACAAACTCCCCAAAAAAAAGCTTTTGCCTGTTAGATTTTTCCCTTTAGATTTATCCCTGCACCTTAGGAATGTCCTGCCTTTCAGTTCTAAGCTCACTTAACATGCTGATTATAGCTGTTGTCTCAAATTTCTTTTTGCCGAGTTGATCTGGACTATTTCCAAATCGGTTTCTGTCATTTTCATGTGCTGAAGCTGCTGTCTGAAATGCCTCTAACAGCACATACATACTCTAACAGCACAGGAGTATACATACTCCTTTGTCCTTGTCCTCCCTGCTGGTTTTCAACGTTCTTGCTCAATCTTTCCTTAAACTAGATGTTCTTTTGATATTTTTAACTCATTTGTCTTTTGGCTGATTGTCTCTAAGCATGTCTTTATTATTATTTTCTGTGGACTACTTTCTTCGTTATGCATTATATTCTCCAAGCATCCTACACATCACCAGCCTGTTTCTTTACCTCTTTTTTTTTTGGGGGGGGGGTTAGGGGAAGAAAAGATTCCCCATTTTCATTCTAATGATATGCAGTTCATATTTTAGACTTCTTGTGTCTCATCTGTTGTTCTATGATTCTATTCAAGACTGCATGGATTTAATCATATGGATTTAATTTCCAAATCTCTGCTCTTCTGCTTTAGCAGTTTCCTGTTCTTATTGACGTCAACACTATCACTCTGCAGCTGGTACCTACAAGAGAAGGACCATTTGGTCTCCCGTCTCTCTCTTAACCATGATCCATGCTCGTAAGTTTTGCAAGCTGAACTATCTTAATTAAAAAATGTGGAAAAAATTGCACATCTCACAAAACTACACAGTCTAGACCTTCATAAAATAAGGCAAAATAGAATAACCAAAAGTCATTTTGCCCAAGTAATGCGTTTTATTCAGGAAATGACTATGACTTTTTTGGAAGAAAAGTTCTGTTATGTGTTGGCTGGGAGTGCTTGCCAGAATAGTTCTAGTGTTATATGTTTACTAAAAAATTCAGTACTGTCAAGTATTTTGTGTTAATATCTCTAAACCTGATATTTTGCTTTATGTTAACTCTGTCCAAAAATTCTTTTTCAGGCTATCGCCTTCCATATAGATCCCTCCTATTAGTCCCTGCAAAATTGTAATTTTTCTTGGTGGTTCTTTTTTCAATTTTGTTTGTTGGTTAAATTTTGCTCCTGTTGAACCAAATTCAGTAATGTCACAGAAAGTATTTACTTAGTGGACCAGTGTCACTGAAAGATGTGATTGATAACATAGTCAGTTCAACCCAGACTGGCAACCTGATGCAGCATTCCTGCTCATTCATCTCCCCAGGCTTTGTGTGATCTCTGTTTCTCTCAAGACTTGTTTTCTTTGCCAACTACAATGTATAAAATTAGTCTGAGATAAAGCACAAACTCAACATCCCACCAAGACAAAGTGAAAGCACATGGCAATGCAGAAGAATCACAAACAAAAGATTAATGGGACAAACACTGTGGAGGAGGCCAAGCTGGCTTTACAGGTTCATCAGCCAACATCAAGTTCAATGGTCACTGCTTCTGTGACCATCAACACAAGGGTATTGTTCTATAGTAAGATCCCCTTAGTGTAAATATCAGCAGGCAATGTTAAGAAGAAAAGTCAATCTGTTCAGTAAGTAAGTGGCATGTTCTTTCAAAGAGAAATTTACTTAAAAAGTTAAGTTGTCTTAAAAGATTCTAGATGTGCTTCACAATCTTATCTTTGGTAAATTTTTTTTAGAATTTCTTCTACCTTTGAACTAACACTAAACTGAAATAAAAACCAAACTTGATAGTAATTATTGTGCACCGGATTTACTACATATTCAAAACAAAAGCTGACATAAAGCTGCATTGTGTTGTGTTTTTATTTCTTAGTTTCTTTTGTCAGGAGTAATACAAAACATTCCCTCCAACACAGGAAAAAAAAAAACAACCCANTACATATATCACATAAGAAACTCCCAGTGAAAATAAATTTTCCATCTACTACGTTATGTCCAACATAAAAGCCAGGTTGAGAGAACCTTTCTCAAGCTGGAGAAACATCAAAATTCAGGTAATCCTTCTATGTCTGCAAATTCTACGTACAAACTGGAAATCTGATCTACAAACTAGGTATTTACTTTACTTTATAGGATTATTTTTGAGGTGAGGTAACCTAATACGTAATGCTTTGCACTGGGATGCAAGGGCTGTGACTATACCAATAAATTAAAAGACTCAGGCACTTCAGCTCTATCCTTGTGTTCATCAGTTCTGCTTAAAAGCATGCCATGCTCCTCGGCTTGGTTTCTGCTACACGCCAAGAAGCACTGGTAATACTTGAGCACAGTCCAGGAAATAGCATGGTCCACGGATCTTTCCCAAGAGGTCATATAGGCTGGCTGATAAGACAGCTTAGCTGTGAAGATGTGTTCTGTTCCATGCCACTCACACTTAGGGACAGGTAATGGACCTTGGACATTTTATTAACTAATATAGTTGCAACTAGATTTCTGACTGTGATATTCTAATTTGGCCTCTTAGGTGACTTTGCACAGAACAGTTCACTTGTTTAACCCTCTTTTGGTTCCCTAAGACTGGCACTGATTTTAATCACAGAGGAAATAAGTAGGGGTTTATTTTATTTTAACTTATACCTTATGAGACTAGGAGAATTTCTACTTCATAACACCAAAGGAAAATTTGTCTTCTCTATTTACTTTCACTCTAAAATTGTATTTAAAATTGTATTTCAAAGTTCTATTTAAAATTGCTCCTCTACAATTATTGTTCTGTTTATTTTAATGGGCAAGACATGACAACTGTGGGGTTTGCTTTGAAATGGGGAAGAGGCATATCTGATAAATAACAGTGAAGGTGGGAAATCAGCTTCTGCTTTCCATTATTAATTTTTGCATTTTTGAAGTCTTTGTTGTCAATATTTCCATGACTAAAGAAAAACATTTCATAATAGTAATAAAAAAAATTGTGAAAATGCTTCCACTGTGATCTACATGTTAAAAGTTTTACAGCTTCATCTGCTGGTGGTATTTCTGAGAAGAACCTTTCTCCCAAATAAATGGCAAAACACTTTGGTTCTGGAGTGACATCATCTCCTTAAGATTTACACAGCCACTGTGAATTCAAAGGAGTCACAGATGTAGTATTTAGGTGACATAAAAGTTCCCTAAGTAGAGAAACAAAAGTTAGATGCATGTACACAACAGCCTTCCCTTTGCTGTCTTCTGGAGAAGACATACAAAAGAAAATGCCTAATCTCTACTAACTCATGTGAATCCGTCCATGGAAAAAATGCAAACCCGTGCTAAGCCTCATCGGATGACTGAGATACCAGACTGCAGAGGGAAGACTAATATCTTCTTAATCAGTGCAAAGAATTGCATGAAAAACAATGTGGTATGTACAAATAGCCTTCACTGAAAAGGTTCATTAAACTTGATATACACAAAACCTGATGTATTCTATACTCATCCTTTAAATAAATATAAGTAATTGCAATTTAATTTTATGACTGTCTGAATTTCATACTATTAACTATTTATGCCACAAGAATAATGTGGATGGGACATAAGAATTTTTTAAACTGAAAACTGGAGAGCCCAGCTATGTTTTTAACTGTCTTTTCCAATGGAAGGACGCTTCAGGAACATGCTCCATTGTGTATACATTTGTGTCTCTTTCCAGCAACTTTTTTACTGAAAATTCTAGCTGTCAGTTGACAATTGTGATATGAAATTGCAATGCCAACTGGATTTAGCAGAGGATCTTAGAAACATTAAATTTACAGTCAAAAGTAAGAAGCAGAAGGAGAAAAACTATGGTGGGGATGGAGCAAAAAGGGGAAAAATTAGGGTTTTGAGGAAAGAGAAAAAAACTTTGTCTCATTTTATTTGAACTGCTGGAGTAGCAGATGACAACCAGAATTCTGCAACTTTGCAACTTTTAGTATCTGAGCTTTAAACCTACATAATCATGCTCATAGAAATGTAACATCCTTGTACTTTGTTTTCACTGCCTCTTCTGTAATGCACAGTCTATTAATAAATGGTTAACTTTCTTTAACTTTATAGTTTGTATCGAGGAATATTTTAAGGGTCAAAATTTAGCTTTAGATTCTATAAACGTACTTCTATTTTTTACAGAGATGTTCTGTTATTTCAGAACTTTATTAGATTTTCTATTCCAAGTAAATTTTGTAACATTTTAAATGGAAAGACATACAGGACACTAACAACATGTATTTTGTTGGGTTTCACGGAATCACGGAATCACGGAATCTTTAGAGTTGGAAGGGACCTCTAAGATCATCTAGTCCAACTCCCCTGCTAAAGCAGGATTGCCTAGAGCACATCACTCAGGAATGCATCCAGGTGGGTCTTGAAAATCTCCAGAGAAGGGGGCTCCACAACCTCCCTGGGCAACCTGTTCCAGTGCTCTGTCACCCTCACCGTAAAGAAGTTCTTCCTTGTATTTGAACGGAACTTCCTATGTTCCAACTTGTGCCCATTGCCCCTCGTCCTGTCACTGGGAACCACTGAAAAGAGCCTGGCTCCATCCTCCTTCAGCCCACCCTTTAGATACTTGTAAACATTAATCAGGTCTCCCCTCAACCTTCTCTTCTCCAAGCTAAAGAGTCCCAGCTCCTTCAGCCTTTCCTCATAAGGAAGATGCTCCAGTCCCTTAATCATCTTAGTTGCCCTTCGCTGGTCTCGCTCCAGCAGTTCCCTGTCCCTCTTGGACTGGGGAGCCCACAACTGGACACAGTATTCCAGTTGTGGCCTCACCAGTGCAGAGTAGAGGGGGAGAATGACCTCCTTGACCTGCTGGCCACACTCTTCCCTTTTGCTTTGTTAATTCTCAGAAAACCCCAAACCATTCATTTTTCATACCTGACAATGTTTAATCCTAATAAGTGATTAATATTGTTGCAAAAAAAAAAAAGTTCCCTAGGAACAACCATACATCTGGAAGTAATAGAAAAACAGAGGGTACATCTAACTCCAGTTTTAAGGAGTTTTTTATACTCAGTGGAAGTGGGGGCCTCAAGAATCTACATTCCATTTCCTCCCCAAGACTTAAATGGTTAAACCTATGTCAATTCTGGCATATGCTTGCCCTACTTGTTTTTAAAGATGGCCAATAACAGAGACTTTGTAATGTCACCAGACAGACTGTTTTGTTATTAATGACATGAGAATATTTTTAGTAGTATATCACTTGATTTTTTTTCTGCTGCATGACTTTTGGTACTTTTGATTGTGAAGGCAGAAAACTGATTTTTTTTCTCTCTTTGCAGTAGCCTCTATCTGTGTTCACACACACAGGTATGTTCATATATAAATACATAAAACTGTATATAAATACACACAACTGTATATAAATACACATATATGCTTCCCTCCTCCTTTCTTCCTTCATTTCCTAAGCCTTACTCTTGGCTTCAGGTAAGCCAGGTCATCCAATATTTCCTTTCAAAGTAGTTGTGATTTTTAGATTTATTGCTGTTTTTGTTTGTCTCCTCTGGCCAACATTTTGCCTCAAATGAATGCCCAATACTGTGTTCAGTATTCCAGCTGGAGTCTTGCCAACTCCAAACAGGGAGGAAGGACTGTTTTGTACTTTTACTTGCTCATCGTGTTCACATACAATGTTTGCATTTTTTGCAACAGACTGATAGTTTTGGCACGTTTTCAGAATAGGATTCCCTATAGCCTCCCTTTCTTTTCCTGATTAACTGTTATCTCCTCACGTTAGTTTTATTCTGCATTTGTGCAGCTGATGACTGTTGCACTATTTGCTGTCTATTGCACCTGTCCATACACTTCCTCACTAGTTGCTCCTTATTTTTTCCTCTATTTATCATGAACATTTTGAATTCTAATCCTGACCTCCAAAGCACTCTTGCGTTTGTGTCACCTGAAAATATAATGAAATATTAAGGAAATCATCAATCAGTATTAGGTTGAGGACAAAACCTGCACAACCTCACTCAATATGCCCTTCTGGTTTAAGGTGAATTCATAGCTGCTTTTTGAGCCTGGTAACCTAGAAACTTTGGTACACATTTTAGTTTAATTCCACACACTGAATGTGCCCCTAATTTGCTAGTGAGAATACAACATGGAGAGTGTAAGATCAAAATGTCTACTGCTTCTTTCTTGCTATGGAGGAATTCCTGGCAGCTCTTCAATTTCTTCCAGTGCCCTCTGCCAGTGGTCCCACACACTTGTAGATGTCTCCCTTGTCTTAGTGGTCTCTAATCAATCCTTCCTCCATTTTAGGATGTGATCCTACCTCCCAGCTACTCAAATTAACTGTCCTAGAGCTGCCAGCTCTTTGTTGACCTTTTCTCTTTAAGCACCTCAGACTATTGAGAGTCATGACTTGACCACTGCCAGGATATGGAGGGGTTGGAGGCAGGAATCTCCCAAAGGTCACAGAACAGCAACGAATTTTACGCGGCAAGGATGAAAGTGTTTAATTCCTCATTCTCCTCTTTAGGAAAAGACTGAAAGATCTTAAAAATGTGCTTTTCACAGACTAGATAACATGTTCATGTGTCCTGAATGGTGTAAGCAAATTCTGAAGAATATGAAGATCCATTTAGAAAGCATTTTTAAACAGTGATGGAAACACCAATATTTGCCTGAGTGTGCATGCATCCTGAAACAGTTAATCAGAAAAGTGACTTCCCGTGTTTCTGTTTAGCTGATTGAATTATCAACTTTGAGGCCTAGTGATGGCATGTTGCTGTTAACATCTACTATTTAGTCACTGTTCATGGAATTAGGGCAAAAGAGGGGATTTAAAACACTTTCACTTGCAAACTAAGGATTCAAAGTATGGAAAAGAGTGCAGAAGAGTGCAGGAAATTATAAGAAGAGGGTAGAGAAAAAAAGAAGCAAAGAATAGAAACAGAAGTGGGCAGACGAGAGGCAGATTTTTTCAGAGAGTAACAAATGTGACAAGAAAACGTTTGGACAATTAAATAAAAGCCTGTCTGGGAGTTCTATGCCAACTTCCTACTGACATCAGTGGCTGTTGTGGCCTCTGCACTGCAAACAGTATATAGTCCTGAATTTATACTTCCTGCTACAAATAATCATATTTTCATATTGCCAAATCTAATAAGCATGTGAAACCTGTGAGACAGTTAGGTAACAGAAAAAGTAAAATTGACTTTTAAGTTAAGATGTTTGAAAAAACATGAAAGGCTATCCTCCTTACTTGCTGCTTTTAGAGCTTTTGGGGTCAGCCTGGGTCGTCTTCTCAGGCTGCGCTCTGCAGCCATGAGGACCTGAGTGTTTTTTATACGAAGCTGAAATTCCCGCATGGATACTTGACTCCAGAAGGGGGAGCTTCAGTAGGCACAATCACAGTAAAGTCAATTTGCAATGAAATATTTAAGTAGTTGCTCTCTTACAAATAGATTTGATACTTCTGGTCAAAGTGGAGGTAGAATTTGATCTGATCAGAACATAAGTAATGCTCTCTTTTCTGTCTCCAAGCACTATCACTAATAATATTTTTTTTTTTTTTAATAAAAACCGATGACAACTAAATATAATTTTACATCTTCTTGAAAAAAAAAAAAAATAGGCATATGTTTAAGTAAATTAGGCCTAAGACTGTAACTTCTTGTGCTGTTCTAATAGCTTTCAGTGTGAGTGTCTGAAAATAAAGAACAAACTGGCTGCTTTCCATTCAGGCTCGGTAGGGAAAAAATACATGCCTTTTCTTTTATTGATAGCTTAAATAATGAATAGAGACTACAAGTTTAGATAGATGCTAGGATATTTTATTAATTTGAATTTCTTGGGAGGCCAGTATAAATGCGCAGTTGTTAGGAACAAACTAACCTGTGGGAGTATTTATGTGTTTTTATGTGCACAAGTGCGTTAAATCTGAAAGAAAACTGAAAAGAGCTTGAAGACAGAAAACGGCAAAGATACACTTATAATTAAACCCTTGGTGAAACCAGTAATAGGTTTTTGTGTGCAAAGTGTTGATTAAGAATATGGGAGTGAAGAAAACAAATAGTGAATCACTTGTGCCAAGACCAAAATATTTTGAGTTCCTACCTTCTGCCTAAGGGTAGAGATTGTCCTGTAGGTTTCAGAGTAGCAAGATAACTGAAACATGCAGAGCTCTGCTTTTAGATGCTTTGCACAAATCCTCTAACTTCCTTGGAGAGCTTGAAAAGCTAGCAACTGGTACTGACAGAACTATCTCACTCTGAAGAAATAACAACAATGCAGTATGTTCTGGATATGTCCCTCAGTTTGGATGTTGGAATCATTTAAATATTTACAACCTAAGTTAAGAGAATTTAATATCCTACAGACGTTTAGAAGACAAAAAGTCCAGACATTGATTTATCCCAAATTTTATCCTTCCTGACTGCTAGTTCATTACAGTTTAATAGCTAGTATTTTAGTTATCAAATATAGTTGAGCATTTTCAAGGGCTGACAAACAAGACTTCCAGCTCTTTTTTTTCCCTAGCTAAGTGGAGGTAAAAGAATATAAAAATTGTCGACAAAGTATATTTAGAAGAAGGTCATAGTATCAGACACAGTGTGACCTGGTTCAAGGATTTCAGTGTTTTAAAATTATGATGAACTCTAATACCCAGAAAGTATTCACTTACAAACTCAGGCACTGATGCAATTTATGATATATGCAATGGTTTAATTTACAACTCTTTCAAGCAATTCCATTTTTATAGGTGTTGAAAATTGGCAATAAGTCAAAGAGTAGCACTTTCCAAGGTATTACTTCAAACCACATCAGATCGGTTTTGGATATATTATGAAAAATTATAAAATTAATAACTAAGTAAAGTAGAATTAAACAAAGAAATCATGACCTATGGGACTGAAAAATCTTTTATAAACTACATAGGGTACAGTCACTTCCTCTGGAAAAGATAATTCTAGTCAAAGGCAAATATAAAATTTCTCTTTTTGATCTCTTTCTATCCTTATTGTACCTAGTCATTATGTGTCCAGCATAAAACCCATTAAAGTTTAAAGTTGGTGTTATTCTTTCTGTTGGTTTGAATGGACTTTAGAGCACAGTCTCCCTTCCACTTCCAGTGTATAACTATGTCTGCCTTTGATTTGCTGTTATGATATAAAAAGTATCCTTAAATTTCTGCTTCAGTTTCCAGATTCTTGATACTTTTTTGCATAATAAATTCCAGCCTCTGGGCAATAAAGTTATTTTTCTTAGTTATTTTTTCATAGACTGCTTAGATATGTTCATTGTCCCTTAGGGTTCACAGTTTGCACATTTTATATTCACTGGGGTATTAAAGCACCATTTGTATTATCTGTTTGCTTCAAGTGAAACCAGTAGCTTATGTTTAGGATTCAGGAATGCATCCATTCAAAGTCATCAGAGGCTGCAGAAGCTCTGACTTCCCCTGCTAGTTTGTTCTCCTAGTGCAACATAGGCACTGTTAAAACTTGCCTACCTTCCATGCCTCTAACCATAAGTCTGTAAAGTCACCGAACAGATACTCTACAGCTTTTAGGAAAAAAAAAAAAAAAAAAAATAGAGGATCAGGAATCGAATGAGTAATCCAAAGATCAACATAAGAAGCCTGCTTTAGGCATGTGTCACAATTTCATAATTCTTCAGATTCTATGTGGTATATCCCCAGGTTTCATTCACTGACTCTCCCAGTGCTTAAAGCAATGTACCCATACAAGAACTTTCTCAATGATCTCCTAAAAAATACTTAAATTGTGCTAAAGTAGTGCCACTTTTAAAATGCGTGATAGTTCTGAAAATCCAAATTAAGCATTTTGTTTGTCTGAGCAAGTTCATGGACATACAGATTCAAAGGCAAAAAAAAAAGGATCACACTGATTTAAGCAGTAAAAATCCATGAAGTTCAGTGTGATTTCAGGAACCAAACTTGCACAAAACTGTGTGTTGCTTTCATAGTATTAATATTATCATGAAATATATTTACATTTATGCACTATGTGAATCAAATCTGCATATTTTTAGGATTTTTAATTCATTAATTTGTAGAATCATCTACAAAAATGGTGAAAAGTATAAATGTCCACCTCCAATGCCACTGTATTTTCTAGTCATCGTTACAAGTTTTCAAGCTCAAAATAAAGTCAAAAAGAAAGGATGGACCTTGGAAGGAGGAAGGAAGAAGTGTTTATTTGGCTTAGAATCTAAATTTGACATTATGTCAGAAAGTACAAAATTATTCTATAACATACATATCAATAACATGAGAAAGACATATATATATATATATTAAAATCATATCCCAAGATCAGTAAGCATCACAAGTGTCAAATGTTCTTCCAGATTGATTTTTCAAAATCAAAATGCTGATATTTTGAAGGTCTCACACATGTGTGTGTGCTCAGGCACATACTCTCTCTCTTCCTCTTCCCTGATCCATGCCCTGTGATTTTACTGTCTTTTCATTCCATACAAGGTTTTAGGTAACTTGTGTAGCAACTCTTGATGAAAAACAAAGAAATAAACAAAAGATCTGTTTTGACTCCAAGAATTATTTTTTTTTTCCAAATTACTTTTTACTGACTTCTTCTTTTTGCACAGTGTTGAAGTTAGATTAGGTATTTCAGAAACATATGTGGAATACACCTTTTCCCAGAATCCATATTCCTGGAAACTTAATACAAACGACAAACTTCTTGCCCCTTTCTCCCTTTGTCCCCACTGTGGTCTGTCAAACACCCATGGCTTATGGTCATCTTATGGTGACCCTATTTGGAAGCATACATCCAAAACGCTTGGACATGATGCCAGTTGTGTTCAAGGAAAAGGACTGATCCCTCTCTCAAATACAGGGGAACTTGATGAAACAGTAAAAAAAAGGAGGCCTGGAGGATTCAAAGTTTTTGGTGGTGACCAACAGGCAAGGAATGAATGTCTGCACGTGAGATCCTACCCCCCATAATTCATATGAAATAACTATCTAAAAATCACCTTAATATCCTGAAAAACATAGTAGTCCTGTATCATCAGTGTTTAGACGAGAACTCTATAAAAGGTCTTAAAAGTCTGCTGAATGCCTGCAGAGGAACTCACAAGTTTGCTAATGAATAGCTCCCAGTATTTCGTATCTAGTCCTTTGTACTAAGTCTACTCAAGATAATTTAGGTAACCCTCATTCAAATATTCTTGAACAACCTGTTCTACAGAAAATATGTTGAAATCAAAACAACAGAAAATTTTAAAAATATGATATAATTTCCCCTCCCACCATATGCCGTAATCAAAACCTTGCATCAATTGCCTTAAATTGGACAAAAATATCTGCGCTACCTGAAAAATGCTCATAAAGTCTTTGAAATGGAAGTTATGTTTTCTGGAGGGACAGCTTAGATTAAAGGACACAAAACTAGGTAATAAAAAACAGAAAGCAAAGAGATGGATAAAGGTGGAAAATCGAGGGTCTTAGACTCAGGTGAAGACAGTGGAAAGTGGAATTAAAAGCCTATCACATGAAAATGTCAGCCTTTTACAGCCACTTTATATTTTCTCTGCAGTGTTGCAAATAACTGATTTAGTATAGGACAACAGTGAGTTCAACCTATATTATATAAATATCTGGAAAACAGTCCTGAAAATTGATTGGATCTGATTCACCACTCCTAATTAATTTTTTTTTAAATTTGCCTAAACATTTAAAAGTCCTTTAGAGAAGGACTTCACTTTCCGTAGTTGATAAACGTTTCAATACAGACAACATATAATATTTCTGGAGCAGAACATTTTTGATCTTTGTTTTGAGAAGAGATTTTTAAAGCTTATATGATGCAAAAAAAAAAAAACTGTATTACAATTGAAGGTTGATTTTACAAAAATGAAACTTTCAATGAATTTGAAACTAATTCAAATAATATTATAAAAGTCTGTTAAATATGAATTGGTAATACAGATTTACTATCTGAACAAAACACAGCAATTTTCTTATACTGTTATTTTGCACTATAAATTTGGCTCGATCAGACACTTTACATGTAAACAAACATGCACACACAGTTGGAGGTACTATTTCTTTGATTCATACTTTTTAATTTTATAAAGAGAGTATATGGTCCATGATTGATAACTGTGCAATTACACTCTAAAAAAAGTTATAATGATGATGATGAATGAAGAGGATGATGGAGAAAGAAGGAAGGGAAGGGAAGGGAAGGGAAGGGAAGAAGACAAAACATCTTAGTTCTGCTGGATGATAGCAAATTCTCTTTAACATCCTTGCCTCATTATTGCTGAACTGCACTGGAGGTACAGCAGTTACAACAATATTACTCAATCCCACAAGATCCAAGTGGATCAGTTTACTGTTTCCACAGCTGCAGGGTATTAAATGGTGACTGCACCCAATTCTGTGATCATTGCTCTGTGTTTAGCCATACATCAGGTCAAGTGTTAGAACTACTACTGGCAAAGGACCTCTCTTTCCTCTAGGCTGCTGACTAGTACACATCCTCTTGCTTTCCTATCTGCCCATCAACCATAAGTGCCTCTTATTGACCATTACTAACCTCTTTCAGAGGTTCTTTTTCTCTCTCGCATAGGTGTGTAAACAGAGTCACACACAAATGAAAGGAATTTTCCTCTTCGGAAGCCTTGCTAAGCTTTCCTTTTGTTGTTTTTTTTTTTTTTTTTTTTTTTTTTTTTTTTTTTTTTTTTTTTTTTTTTTAATTTTTTTTCTCTTTTCTCCCCTCTAATTTTTTCTTTTTTTGTTTTTTTTTTTTTTTTTTTTTTTTTTTTTTTTTTTGTTTTTTTTTTCCTAAAGTTTCTCTCCTCTGACACCTTCCAAATTTGATCAGCAGTGAGGGTAAAGGAAAATGCTTAGGCAGAAATGCTGTGTTCTAAATAGTCTTTAATGAATAATGGAGCAAGGTATTGACACACATTCTTAACCATTCTGTCTGCCCGAGAAATTGCTGAAGAGTTATGCTGAGTTTTAGGTGTCTTTTTCCTTTATTATAAACTGCTAGAGGGGCCAAAAGCCATCCTTTCAGTTATTAGCAACAATTCAGGTTGTTCATTTGATACCCAATTACTTTGGCACTCAGGAAACCCTATTCATTCTGGGCAGTTCAGTGTGAAAAGCTGACAAAGAATGTAAAGAAAAGTTGGGATAGTCGTTATCCAGCTGTGTTCCAGTCTTTATAACACCATGTGAAAATACCTGCAGCACTAGGATCAGGGCTGAATCTCCCCAGCTTTCTTTCTTTCTATGTTCTTGAATATATTGACAATGAAGCATACAGTCAATTGTATGCAACTCACTTTTTTCAGTTAAACGTTTTCCTGATGTGATTTCACCAATTCCCTTAATCCTTCCCTTAAAGAATTTCTGGGAAGCAGCATGGAGGATAGTAGGGCACTTTCATAGCTTGCTGCTAGCGTACCACCAGACTAGTGGAACTACAGAGTAAATTGCCCATATTGAAATTGTTAAAAAAACCTCACTTGGTACGTGATTTCATTTACACTTTAAAAATTTAAGACTGTGGTCAGATCACATTTGTTTTCCACTTAATTTTCTATTTTTGTTATCAACCATGTGTTTTAATCTGTAAAAATAAAAAGGCGATCCTTAGAACAAAAACAGAGCAAGAGTTACCCACAAAGGGAACCCCTGTGACTCTATTTAAGTGTTCTTTCTCATTCATGTTTTACGGTCCTCACGGAAGGTATTTGTCTAAATGAAGAAATATGTTCTAGCACAAGAACGGAATTGAAATGAGGGACATCTGTATTTGCCAGTTTGAGGAATCTACATAAAGTTCATAAGTTCCTGGGAGAGTATTCATATCACAAAATCATCAGTGCATATAGAAGCTGCTGCAGCTGTCAGTATTGTGGCACCTGTATCACAGATCAAGAATGATAAGGAGCAGTTAATCATAGTCATCATCTGACTGCATGAACAATATTTGCACTAGGAAAGATGGCCATTTTGAACAAATATGTTGTCAGAAAAGATTTTTTCTTGGGGAAAGATGGTCAGAGAATAATGTAGCTAAACGGTACGATGGCAAGGTTTTGTCAGAAGTTAAGATGATGGGGCCATACTGTGCTATCGTAAGAATAGCCTGAGTGCGAGATAAGCCAAGATAAAACACATCTATCCCGTAAAGCTGCATAACAGCTTTAATGACACGTAATGCTGTGAAGAGGAGTCAACATCTGGAGAAGAAATAATAACTTATGGCTACTTGACTTTTACACTAAACTGAGCAGCCCAGAACTTTGAGGAAAGGGTCAGGGAAATCTATGCAAAAATTAGTATTTAACTATGCATTATTCTTGGTTTTAGGTAAAAAATACGTTGTTTTAGACTCTTGTGTGATAAGTGTGTATGAGGAATTTTGGCTGTCATCTACCCTTATGTATTCAGATGGGGTAGTCATAAAGGTGCGGGTCTGAGAATGGTTTGTTTAGTTTATTTGGAGGCCTGGGGAAAGGTGAATATGCTTTGCTAGGCAGTTGTGTCTCAAGTGGTAAGATCACAGCTCCATTTCTACAGAAGGCTCAGAGACAAGTTGTTCACAGAATGGGTGTCATAGAGAACAGGAGGAGAACCTGCACAGACCAAGGGAAACACAAGAGCACTTGAGACACAGTAAAGGAGGTGCCATACATACAGCTGAGATGAACTACAGATTTTGTCCTGGCTGTGAGTAGAAGAGTACATCTTACTACTAGTTCTCTAGAAAAAAAAAAAAATAAAAAGGCAAAGAAATTGGATTGGGAGAATTAGACAAGTAAATATTTTGATGGTGCTTGAGGGGGCTGGTGTGATACAGTATGGAGTCAGACATAGATATATCAGTGGCATGGAAGCTTTAGAAAAATTCACTTTTTAAAGCACAGAATGCCTAATGGCTGCTTTTTGGGGGTGTTTTTCTCTGGATCTCTGGATACTGCATAATAAACTATATGGACTGGTGGTTTACATAACAATTTTTATGTTCCAGTATTGCTAGCTCCGTCAATCAGGACTTTATAAATTGGTTGACCAGTCAGGGCAACAAGTTTTATCTCAGGCAGTATTTCAGAACTAATGCCTCATAGTGCCCTTTGAATGACTGGAAATGATGTCCCCCATCATCTGAATAAGATCTCATGGGGAGACCTTTGCAACTTTGTAGGAGTCTTTAAGTGAGCTGGATTCAGCTGCCTGTGGGAGTGGGGCCAGGGTGAATTCTCAACAATGTTGGCTCAGATTTCCCTAGGAAAAGAATGGAAGGAAGGACCACTTCAATCAATGTTTATGTCTGCATACTTGCTAATGAAACAGACATTTTTTACTCAGTACCAGGAGGCCATCCCTGCCACTCAATTTAGATTGCTTACGGAGCTGGATAGCTGAGTTGCCCCAGCAGCCCTCTTTGGCCCATGTCAGGTATCACTCTTTCAGGCAATGCTTGGGCAGGGTATGGGAGTTAGGACAGCCCACTAATTACTCCCAGTCATGAGTTTGGAAGCATCTACAGTATTTTGGAGGGCAGGAGAATTTAACAGTATGGATACAGGGCATTTCATGTCAGCTAACATCAGTGCAAAAGAGTGTTCCTGGCCATGTCTAACGTACATGCATAAACAGAGAAACCAAGGACTTTTCTTTTGTTATAAAAAGACCTCATGTCAGGTAATTTCCTTCTATAAATGAACTTTTAAATTTCCGCCATCTAAAAATTAACTGACTGACTACTCCACTGCCTCAAAAAGCTGTTCTAGGATCCAGACGGGTTCCAGCAAGCAGGGCTCATCTCTCACTTCCAGCTTACTTCATGTTGTTGATTACTTTATACCAGCATTTTTAGACAAAAGTTATTTTCCATGTAATTGGCACTTTAGTCTCCATTGTCTTTATCTCTTTACACTTATGGCATATGTATTCAGCAATAATACCTGCACTGTGACTATGGATGCAGATAAATACTTAAAATGTTAGCACATAGTCGTCTCTGGAAATTTGGCTTCTGTAACTGCCAGTTCTCAATAATACAAAAATATAATATTGTTGTGGTTTGTACAAATAAACGCACTTGTTCTCTTATAGAATTGGATCATATTCTTACTCTGTACTTATACAAGCACTTTTAAAAGGTAGAATCCTGATTTTTGTACTTTTTGAAACTTCTGAAAGTTCATGACTGGTATCCATCTCTTGTACACAGGAAAATAAAACTCACTGAACTTTATTATCAAAATATATTTTATGTCAGACAAAAATAAATAGAGCATGGACAATAGCTTTGCCTTTGTGAAAGTAAATTTATAAATGGAATCACAGAGACAACTGATAAATTCTGAAAAAGCCTAATTCTACAACTTTTATTTTTGTGTAATGACATTTAAAAGGTATTACAGATCAACATACTGGGGTTCAAGAGACACTGTTTTGAAAATAATGAACAACTTTTTGATGAATTAAATCCTTTATTTGGATTACTATAACATATTGCATAGAATTTTTGTTCAATTGAGGTTGTAATAGAAATGTATTTCTAATATGATATTCTATTAAACAGCTGCAGTATAGGATGTTTCATAGTCCTTTTTGGTTCTGTAGAAATATTTCATAGGGATTGATTGTGTGAATACTGTATGTGTATAAATGAATTAAAACTATTTATGAATAGAAGTTTTTAGAAGTTTTAATAAAGAGAAATTGACAAAAGCATGACAGAATTTCATTTTAAAATCTGAGTTCAGTGTACTTCTATCTTGTAATTACCACAGAAGATTAGGAATACTATGCATGAGCTACATTTGCATATTATATTATACATACTTTTTACCCTGTTACATACTCTCTCTAAATTAACTTTTTTGTTGTTNCCCCCAACAAAACACTATTAACCAATGAAACAAAGCCTGATTGACTGCTGGAGGATTTTTCAAATTAGCATTGTCTAACAACTTTTGCTTCAGCTGTCTTTTTGCAGCTCTCCCAAGAGAGAAAGAAAATAAGACTGCCTTTTGCCAAACTTATAAAATTGTTATTCTGCAAGGAGGGATGAGCAGAACAGAGCTGATCAAACCAGCCCTTCTGGTTTCGCTCAGAATGTAACTGCAGTTCTGCTTATTTTAAAAATGGGCTTCTCATCCATTCCCCCTTACAAAATTTAGAGTATCTGAGTCCTATAATGAAATGCGTTTTACATTAGATACACCATCTAAACAATTCCTGGAGCGGAGAGAGATCTCAGCACTTCCAGTCCTAATTAACCTGTGGGTTTCCTCTTGTGGTATGTCTCTGGCCTATTAAATTTTGTATTTCTTGCTGCAAAGTGGCACAAGTTCAATGGCAGACATGGAAAGTGTCTTTCTCTTCCAGAAAATTGTATCCCAGCAGCTAGGGAAAGATTCTGGGAGGTGGATGCAGTAGATTTTAATTCCCTCCAGCTGAAGCAAGAACTGAATCCAGTTAATTCTCCAGGCCCTTAAAGAAAAAGGCTTTGTAGCACAAACACCTCCTTTGGTGATCTTTTAGAAAAATGTGGATTTTTAGAAGCCTCTATCTTGCTAATATCCATGAAGATGACTTTCATAGCGAAATCCCTCATTTCTGGATTCCAGTGGGATGGAGGCAGAAGAGATGGGTGGTATTTTACATGCCTAGAGTGTGGAATTTCAGGGATTTAACAACTTTAATGTCAAGCATGAACATATAACAAATTTAGGTGCTACCAGTTACAGGAATGTTTAGGAAGAAGTTGATGGGGGCAAGGGGAAAACATTTGTGAAATGAGCTTGAAGTTAAGTAACCTAAACTCCACTTGTGCCCTGTTATTAAATGCTTATGAGCCTTTTATTTAAGCTAGTAGATTCATGTCAGAGCACAGGCGGAGACACTGAAAAAATGATCATCCATATTGTTAAAATGCTAGTACGCTCTCTGGCACAATATCACTCTGTTCCAACTAGAGTGCTCGGAAATAATTCTCAGGCATGCACTGGAAATTAGCACAGAGTGGGAATCATTCCCAATAGGCAGTTTGAATGTTGTTAGCTTGTTTTTGATGGCAAGAGAGCTTAATAGTAAGCATGTGCCAGTTGGCTTCGATGTCAAAGAAAGCCCTAGGCTCTGTTTAGTTTGCTAGTGTAGATATAGTTGTATTGGTTCTAACATCTAAATCTAACCTAAACCTTATTGTATTTTGCAGATTAGGTGAAGGCTGTTTTGGGATGCTGCCTCTTGTGATTTGGAATTGATCTTGCAAACTCCTATTCGTATAAATTACTGTGACTCAAACAGTTCCACTGACATTAACAGGCTGCCTATAAAGTCAGGACAAGCATTTGTGAGTGAGGTTTTGCAGAATCAGCACATGGTGGGACAGGTGCAAAATAGAAACTTAGAATCTGCTTCCTGTGCGGTAGTGCATTACGCTTCCAGGGAAAATGAAATCCTAAACACCAAAGCAATCTGTCTCACCTTTGGGTTGTTTGTCCATGCATCAGTTGGTTCTGTGGCCTTTCCCCAAATCAGTAGTCATATGGAATTCACTTTATTCCTATCCCCTTGTATAAGCAGATGGTGAAAAACTACACTCTTAAAAATGCTGCCTTTGTAAGAATAAGTATATTATTCCTCGCTGTGCAATAGTTATATGATCGGTATGGTTTCTTCTTTTCATCCTCTCATCCTCCGTGACTTTCTCATGCTGTTGTTTATTTCCCTATCAAGGAGTTTCTTCCTTGAAGAAAAAGGAACATTATGAGCCTTAAATATTAAAACCTAAGCAACAAGTTGTTATTCATTATTTAGAAAAGGAAATTACTGGTTATTACTATTGTTATGCTAAATGCCAGTTATGGTTATTATATTAATGTCAAGAAGCCCCAGTGAGGAAATGGAAGATCAAGTTTCCCGTGTAGTTTGAGCTGCGAAAATCTTAAGGAAAAAGGTAGACTCTGAACATCAATTTGGAATGAAACAAACAATAATGGACAAGTTTAACAATCAAAGGGCCAAGAAATAAAATCAATTGAACAGTTCCTTCTCTTCTGCCACCCGTACCCAGTGACATCTATCACAACTCTTCCTGCAGTCTCACACTTTCCACACATACATAGCAGTATGACCTCATTTACACCTCTCTCCTTTTCATCTTCTCTTGTTATTTCTGGAACAGTCCTAAGAGAGATTGTAGCCATCTTCACACTTCATTTTCTACAACTAGCTCTCACAAAGTCCTGATGATACCTCTGCCGTCCACCTCTTGTGTTCCATTCTCAGCAGACTAAAGTACAGGGGGACCTCATTTCTTCCATTTGTGGAAATATTGAACCATAGAAGTCCCACTTGAAGTGGTACTATACCACCACTGTGTCAGGTGGCTCTTTTCTGCCAAGGCAGAAAGTTGACCCTGCGCTGTCTTTCTGGAGAAGTTTTTCTCCTCTCTAATCTGAATGTCCCTAGCCACAGTTTGTGGCCTTGTTATGTCTTCTGCCAATACCACAAACACTTTGGTTCTATCATTTCATAGCTGACTTTCAAGCTGTTGTAGGCTGCTATTAGATTGCCCCTAGTCTGCCTCTTCACCAGACTAATGAAGCGTAGGTCCCTCAGCCCACCCTCAGAGGTGAAGTGTGAACAGCTTGGCAGCCTATGCTGGACCCTGATATCTCTTATGGATTGGGAGACCCCAAACTGGTATTTTCAACTCCTCCATCCTCTCCCTTTGCTCTCTTTCTTCTCCTTTATATGTGCCTGTCTTTTATCTTTTGTTACTCATTCTTACAGTGGACCCCATGAGATTTTCTCACCTCTTTGTCACCTTTTCTTTACACGTAATTCCTAATGTCGTTCCCTCACTCTCACTAATAACAATAATTCATATTTCTTGTTTGTGATATTCATAATTCCAGTTTTGTTTTGTACTTCAGTTGCAGAAAAGGACATCAGCTTGGTGTTCATTTAGGACATCTGTAATTCTTCTGTTGCAGATATCCTCTTTTATGACTATCAACTGCTTTTCACTGGTTTTCACATGACACATCACTGGTTTCAGTGCTCTGTAGCTGGACTTTTTAGTGACTTTCTGTTAATGAGTGGTTTCTTCTTGTTTGTTGTAAAGGTTGATGAATTCTTCTCTTCCTAGGATCTCTAGCCTCAGCAAAGTTGTTCCATCTGTCATTCCCATGTGTACCAGCTCTTTGCCTTTCTTTTCCACTCTTCGGTGTAATGCATGGCATAATTGTCTGATTTGTTTCCTCACAGAATCTGTATAGCATATTATTTTTTCTTAAAAGGTTGTGATAGGACAAAAAGGTCTACTGTTTTCCTTGCCCTTGCTACTACACTCTGGGTCAGGTGAAACTGAATGTAGAGGGGAGGGCAGTGATTCCCCCTGGAGAAGAGGCCCATGCTCAGCTCAAGGATGTTCTAGAGTGTAAAGAGAGACAGAGAGAGAAAGAAAGAGAGAAGGAGAGAAGGAGAGAAAGAGAGGAGAGAAAGAAAGAAAAGAAAGAAAGAGAGAGAGAGAAAGAAAGAAAGAAAGAAAGAAAGAAAGAAAGAAAGAAAGAAAGAAAGAAAGAAAAGTTACTAAAAACTTAGCAAATAGAGAAAATGCTGCATGAGAAAGGACCAACTGACTTCTAAGATAACCAAAGGAAAAAAAAAAAAAAAACAAACGCCACAAATCACAAGCAAAAAACTCAACTGTACAACCTTTCTTTGAATATTCACAGCCCATTAAATGGTTTTAGTGTGTTCACTTGTGCAGAGGATGCAGCCAGATGGACTCAAAATTCTGGATGACCCATCATCCTGCCCAAATACCTTACTGAACTGCTTACCCCGTAAAACCATCAGCATCCAGTTCCTCCACTGATACTCTCAGGATGAAAGTTGCTGGAGGAAATTCTTGGAGGAGGCTTACTTTCTTACAAATTTGTTACATTCTTCAGTCAGTACTAACATTTTTCTTGCTAAAATAAATCAACTTCTCCAAATGAATTGATTTTCATATCTAATATCACAGCTTCTATTTTCTTCAACTCATTCGTCACAACCTCCTTCTACTCCTATTTTTCTCTGTTCAGAGGACCTTGCCAATTTCTTTTGAGAGAAAGGAGATAAAATGTGTGTCTGTTCTCTTTCTTTGATCTTTTTTTTTCCTTCTCACCTTCTCATATTTCTCCAATGTTGAGGGTGAGGAAGCTTTTCATTCTGTTCTTCTCTAACTCCACAAAGATGTCTAGAGAGTCTCATCCTGTCTCTTAACCTCACATCATGACACTTATGACCTCTCAGACCTCCGTTTTTTGTCTCACATTACAACATGTTCTATATTTTTCCTATCTCAAGAAAAAAAAAAAAACAACAACAAAAAACCAAACCAAAACCAGAAACAAAAATGATCAAACACACCCTTGCATTTCCTTCAGTCTTCTTTTCCACTTCTCTTGGGATTTTTTAGTGCAAAACCAATTTAATTTCTCATTTCCATCAAAAATCTGTTCAGGTGTGGCTGCTGTGCACTGCAGTCTATAAAAGCCCTATTACCTTTTTCATTTCTGATGGCAAATACTAGAAGCAGTGTTCCAATCTCATTCCCTGCTCTGGCTGCCGTCAGCAGTCATCCATCTTCAACATCGCCACGAGTTTTTTCTTGAAACCATGTCCTCTTTTGCTGTGGTAACTCTGTCCTCTTCTAAGTCTGTGTTGCTGTGTCCTGTAAAGATTCCTCTTCATGCCTTCTTCTCCTCTCTGTGGATGTTCCATGAGGTCCTTTTTTCTTCCACTTCTAATCATGGGTAATTTTATCCATACTAATTCAGACACAATACACCAATCTGCCTCTTCATAGTAGAGCAATCTCCTTCTGTCTAAAGCAAGATTTTGAACTGTTTCTCCAATATTTCCTCATGAATAACTAGACATCTCATCCAGCACAACACAGCTAATATTGTAAGGAAGATTGAAAGAGCTTTTGCTCTTCATTCCTAAATCTCCATGCAGGAGGAAGTGCCTATGTCTGTCATTCAACACACGTAACTCAGATATCCTCTCTAGGTCCTCAGGTATGATTTACATTTAAATAGTGTGTCTTCCTTTTGTACGGTATGTTTTCCATTCATCCCTACTCCCCATAGTATAATCCTCTCGGATGGTATTTGTCTGATTTCAAGCACCTATATGCAGTAGAGACATCTGCATCTGTGTTCTTTTTTTGGATTCCTTCTTAGTCAGTGTAGAAAAATAGTTACTTGTAGAGTGGAATTTTTACTAAAATAGACATCCAATCAAACAATGTTTTTATTTTTTTTCCCCCAAAGTTCCTATATGTCTTGAAAGACTAGCTTATATGTAAATATTCATGCTGCAGATGTCTAAAATTAGTTGAAATCAACCCTGTCCCCTTTTCTCTTTCTCTCTTTAGCATTGTATTTTTTTTCCTTTTGTTCCTACCAAAGGCAAATTATCTCTACTTAGAGTCCATCTCAAAATAGTGATCCAGGTTTGTTTTCCTATGCTGTAACTTTATCACTCATACTTATATATCCCTTTACTAGCTATACCTTTCATTTGAAATCAAGTTTATGCTACTTATCTTACAGCATTTCGTCTCTCATTTACTGTTCAGACTGACAGCCACATACACTTGCCCACAGCTGTAACTCCATATCATTCACTTCAGACCTTTTTGAACAAATATACGTACTGTTCCTCCCAGGTTGTCCTGCATATTTAAGGGAATATTCCCCCAAACATCTGCAAAGTTGTAGAAATTATCTTTTTACAAGACCCCACCAGATATCGCTTTTTCTGCGATGTTTACAAGAAGTTTGTCAAATGCCTGGCTTCTGGCACACTGAGGCCCCTGATCTGGATGTTCATCTACAATTCTCTTTCTTTTCTTCCACAGTTTGTCTCACTCTGCCATAAAAAAATAACATTTTTGATCAAGGACTGTTTTCAATCAGTGTTTACACAGTATGTAGCACAAAGACATCTTAGACTCTGACTAGATCTCCTAGATGCTAGGAAAATTTAAAGAAATAATAACAATATGAGATATTTTTGTAACTAAAATATTTGATGCTTTAATTACCTCTAAAACCCAAATGAACAAAATCTACCTTTTCTTTGGTAGTTTCAAAATTTGCTGTGAATATAATTTTTATGGTGCTTCAGTGTGAGAAAAAACTATTAGTGTTGAGTAATTATAGCCATATACATTATTCAAATCTTATAAATAGGGTAAGAAGGACAAGCCTGCATTTTAGACTGAATTTTGCACCTGTTTCTATTGGGAATGGCAAGCTATTTACAGTAATTCAGGAGCATTCCTACCAGCTAGCTCAGGAGTGACAGGACTGGATTACATGTTCTATTTTAGGTCACAGGGAGACAAAAAAAACCTCCACAAAAATATATATATTTTCCCCACTCATCTCTAATGTTCCCAGGTCATACACTTTGACTGTCATATATTTGCTTTGTTTCTGTAAGCTTTTAATTTTTATAAAGAAAGATAGCAGTATTGCTTTGGATTTGTGTCATATTTGCATAGGCTCTGCACTGAATTAGCTAAGTGTAGTTGAAGCTAATATATAAAGAAAAAATCAGAGGAGTGGTACTGTGTACTATCAGATTAACTAAGGAAGACATTACACTGCTGTTCATATTTCTGGTGTATTTAATATTTTCAAGGATTTATTTTGTTTTGGTCTTTAATCTGTGTCGTGAATAATTCCATTCCTGATAGATACTACTAAGTTAAAAGGTATGCATGCAGTGTTATTGCCTTTATCATCAATAGTCAGGAGGATACTTACCTTAAGCTAGTTATTTTCAATTTCACCTTATTTATATGATCTCCAGGCATATAAATAAACAAAGAGACTTTCCTGTCAAGTTTATATAACCTAGGATGCAGAAAATTGTCACTTTATTTCATTAAGTTCAGATCCATCTCATAGAGCTGAGACATGAATTTGCAGTGACTGAGTGCTGTCAGACATCAGGAAGAACACCATGCACTAGCCTAGAGAGGCAGTGAACATTTTTAATATGTATTTATTTCCATAAATGTAAGTGCTGAGCATCTGATTTCATTAAAAATATGGCATATTACACTTAGGATCTCTATTTGCATATTTTCTGGTAGCTGAAGTATTAGTATTTGAAGTGCCATCTTAGGCAATTTTTGCAGAGTGACAGATACAGATTTTCATTAGGATCACAGCAAGCTGTCACCTAAGATTTGAACTCTAGAAAACAAGTCCCGCTAGAACTACATAAGTTATGTTCAATTACTATCAGAATTGTGGAGGCATGAACTCCACAAAAAAAAAAAAAAAAAAAAAAATTCAAGATTATGATCCCCTGAGGTATAGTTCTTTGGAAAAATTTTTTTGGAAAAATTAAATAAATAACATTTCAAAAAAAAATTCTGAAGTTGATAAATAATGACATGGGAAAAAAAGATCAGGAAACATTTTGTCTCGCTTTGATCTGATTGCACATTTATAGAAAAACAAATCACTTTAGTAGGATCAAAAAAATAAAAAAATCACCTGAAATACTAATGAGATTATGCTATGCTCTACTTTCTAAACTTGTAAAACCCTGTTTTTCACTCAGTGATATGACTTTTTATTCCTGGCCACATTCATACATTCTCATTAGTCTCATGATCCAGGTTCATAGTTCTGTCTCAAGGGAGACTTCCACTCATGTTTTCTCTGCCCTCTGTTTTCAAATGGGGAAATGAGCATAACTGATAGCTGTGCTTAGTTCCCTTTGAAGCTCCTGAGTACAGAACCTAGTGGAAAAAAAAGATGAAAAGAAAAAAGTGGTTTGCACGTTTATGGGGGAAAGGAGACTGCTGAAGGACAAAGGAAGGAAGGAAAGCTAGAAGATGAAGGAAAAAATGGAAGAAAATCATGAGGGAACTGCAGCTGAAGATAAAGTGCAATATAGTATCAGATTGCAAGAACAGACGGACAGAAGTATGAGTGAATTCCAGAAGTCGCTTCCTCCAGAGATCTTGTGTCACAGATGCTGTTCCTGCTGAAGAAAAATCCATCAAAAGCCTGCTGCTATCCTGGTGGGAAAGCAAATAGTTCAACATATTGTTCATCTAAACCAAAGTTACCCTGTAAAGGCGTAGAAGGTTGGGAAAATTGGGACCCACGAAGGCTTATCTTCAGTCTCTTGCTCAACCAGTTCTCTGCCTCTCTTCTTTTCCCCTCTCTCTCTCTCTTTCTTTATAACTATAAATGTAGAAAACATGTATAATTATAAAACATATAGGTACACTACATGTAGCATGTATATATTTATGTATGAATAACTATGGGTAGGTATAAGAGGGTGTGGGTGTACGTGTGTATAAATATATACACGCACATATGTATCTATGTATAAAATGCATGCATATTCTTCTTAAGCCTGACTGAAGTAAAGAAAAATCTTCTTTAGGAGCTGGATGAATTCCAAAGTGAGATTGCATACAATAACTTCATACATGTGTGCACACATAAACACATTGTACATTCACAGTTTTAATGTTCAAATGCAAAGTATAGATCAATGCTGTAATTTATTAAAGATGTCTATCAGAATTGGAAACATTTCCAGAAAGAAAAAAAAAATAAGAAATCAAGTAACCTTGAAAGGTTTGGAATTCAGGTTGGATCCATACCAAGTGTAATTAACCAGTATAGCTATTCAGCATGATTTTTAAAATGAGCTTGGGTGTGAATTCATGTTTTTTCCTCTTTTCTTTTTCTAGTGGGAAACAAAAGGATTAGACAAGCTTTGGACAGAATTGCTTGAAAACACAACATATCTAAGGTTCTTTCATCTTCATCCCAGGAAATCTCCAGCCTGGACACGACGGTGAAGTGTAAGATTCTGCCCGCTGGTAAAATAGTCCTTGTAAATTTATCTGCTGAGCATGGCATGAAAAAACAAGAGTCAAAGCCCAGTTCTTACTTCAATGTTACTACTATTGGATTCTGTTAAAATAAATTAAGATCATCAGGTTTAAAGCCAAGTCTTTATGTCTGTGTGACCGGCACTTGGAAGAGTTGATTGTAAACTGGATACAGCTCATACAGAAAATACTTTCTTTCTTATAATGTTTAGGTGTGCAATCAAAGTCATGAATTTTCTTAACAGTTTCTGGATTTGTGTAGCTGCTAAAACAGTAGACATTCACTTCATTTTTCTTCTCTTCTTTTTTTTTTTTAATAACACCATAAAATAGTTATATGAGTTATTAATGAGGATCTAGACTTTTGACCTTTGATACTTGGCTGAGGACAAATTTATCAAAGCAGAGCTGTGGTAGAGCCAGTTGGAGTCTGTTGAGGTGTAAGAATCTATATTCAGTGTCATTAAGTTAAAGTAATGAAAAGTACTGCTGCTTGCAACTCTGTTCTTAAAACATGTTAAAAAATTGTCTGTGCTAGCCTGACAAAAGCTGATCATTGTTAGAGCTGCTGTCATTGCTCCAGTCTAGTTCAAAGCAAGTTCTGTAACATAAAACAGAAAGGCACAGAGGAGAGACAGCTTCACTCATTATAATATTCTTTCAGTTTTCCCACAAAAATGGAGAGGGGTACTTAGCCTAGACCCATAATTTTCCACAGACCCATAAACTAAGTTCTATTTTATGAGAAGTGCTGACAAGAAGCTCATGAAATTCAGCAAGGGGAAGTGCAAAGTCCTGCCGCTGGGGAGGAATAACCTCGTGCAGCACTACATACTGGGGGCCAACTGATTGCAAAACAACTTTGCAGAAAAAGACCTGGGGTCTAGATGGTCAGCAAGTTGAACATGAGCAATAGCAATCTATCCCTGCAGCCAAGCAGGTCACCAGCATCCTGGGATGAATGTGAAAGAGCAGGTCAAGAGAGGTGATGCTTCCCCGCTAACTTGACAAAGGTGAGGCACTGCTGGCATGCTGGGTCCAGTTCTGGGGTCCACAGTACAAGAGACACAGGAATATTGAAGCAAGTTCAGCAAAGGACCACAAGGATGGTTATGAGGAGACATACGAGGAGAGGCTGAGAGATCTGGGACTGTCTGGCCTGAAGAAGAGGAGGGTCAGGGGGATTTTAGCAATGTGTATAATCACCTGATTTGGGGGGAAGTAAAGAAAGTAGACACAGTCCTGCTCTGGCTAATCCTGCTCTGAGAGGGGGATTTGGACTAGGTAATCTCCAAAGGTCCCTTCCCACCTCAACCATTCTGTGATCCTGTGATACTACGAAGCAGATGATCATTGGTCCAGGAAATCCTGCTGGAAGCTTTCCCTGTACCCCTTCTGTGGCATGACAGTGCTCTTACTGTAGGTACCAAACCCTTCTCTCTCTTTTCTTCCCCTCCCAGCTGCAGACAGGGCGTTGCAGTGTATAGTGTGTTTTAATCAGTGATTTCCAGAGGCTAATGGAAAGGTTAGCAGCATAGCAAGGGGGTCAGTATCTGATCACAGCCTTATTTGTGCCTCAGTAGTATCAGAGGCCAGCTGGCTGGAGGGGGAAACCAGCCATGCTCAGAATACAAACACTCCCACAAAGTTAGGGGTAACCCTTCCACCAGGCATGTGTAGTGAGCCACATCGGTCCTGAGACAATTAAACCCTCATAATTTTCTATATTGCTAGGTGGATAGATGCATAGACACAGTGGTATAGAAGTATGGATGTATCCCTCTATGCACAAGTGAGTATTACATTGTACAGTAATTTATAAATTTATAATTTTAAACCCTTTTCCATCTTTGATTAAGGCAGAGTAATTTTAACAGACTGTCACAGCAGTTTGAGATGAGGTGCCTTCTAACACTCCACTGGTAAAGTTTTGTGAAGAAACTATCCAAGACTTTGGAACTGGGATACCTAGAAGTGACTTTTCTCTTGTCCTTATTAGGTAGCTGGAAGGAGATTACAGTATATAGTGTAAATTTAATGTCACCCTGGCAGGAGGTGGCAGGTTAGGAATCCTGTCAGTCACTGATTTACTGCTTAACAGTAGGGAAAGGCTTTAGAACAAAACCCACAGGAGCATTATAAGCACTTTTTTATTGTCAAGATGTCAGAACACAACACAGTGTAGCCACTAAGCTTAAAAGTGATTTATGAAAAAAAAAGACCACCTGGAGATTATCTTATTTTTTATCATTTTAAAAGGACATAAAAAGATCATTTTTGTCATATCTTTTTCCCGGTCAGTACACAAATCCACAGAGGAGCAATTTACTCATAAAAAGGCCATTGATGTTATGAAATTGTTCTAATTTCTAATGTTGCATGCCATTTATTGCTGTTACTTAGAATGACCCGTAGTACATTTTGCTAAGTTACTGTGTCTCCTTTCTCACCAAATTTTTAATTTCTACATTCAAAAAGCTGAATTTTCCCCAAGCTGCAGGAAGTATTCAGAATCCGATATACATTTTAATGTTGAGAGATAGAGATCTGTAAGGGAGAGTGTTGTTAAAGACTGTGACATTTTATACTAATTTTCCAACAGAGGTTGTGGTTCCAGAAATCTATAATTTAAGATATTCTAAAATACTAATACCAATCATATGAAATAATAGCTCTTGCTATATAGAACAAACAATAAAAGTAACCTTTGTAAAGAATAAAAGCTAGTAGCAGAAGTTACAAATGGAAAACTTCAGTATGACCGGATTAATAAAAAAAAATTCCTCAGGATCCCAACAAGCTATGTTTAATGTCAAGGTCAGGATTCAAGCATAAAAGCAACATGAAACAAAGCAGAGTATTATTTTCAGCAATAATTGTGCCTTGTCCAGAGTTGCACTCAGAACTGGTGTAAATACAGTACAGACTGCTTACGTGTTTTCCTTCTTATGGTTGATTTGGGTTTTTTTTGTTTGTTTTTTT